>CM060656.1:39273016-39500516 GCA_030686955.1 Odontamblyopus rebecca | reverse complement strand
AGCGGGATTCACAGCTACGGCGGTGCCTTTGAGCAAAGCACTTTTACTTCCTGCTGTTCAGCTGGAGATGCGCACGGTTGAAGAGCCAGACTTAAAAATAACTATAAGTCTCCAGTAGTTCTTCAAAGAGACTTCATTCGGCTTGTTTAAGAGGAAAGTTGTTTTATGGTCTAGTCGTGTTTATTATAATCATAAAATATAAGTAAATATCAGCTCACTGTTCCTTCCTTTTTGTGAAATCAAATATTTATAAAACAGCATTGTTCAAAACTATGGAGCTGGTTAGAATCTGCAAAAAATACCCTTATAGTCTGTGCCTGTGGAGAAATACTTTTATTTTCTTGTTCCTCTTGTTCTTTTTCTTCTTGTTCTTCTTCCTCTTGTTCTTATTTTCCTTATTTTTTGCTTCCTGTTCTTCTCATTCTTCTTCTACTTCTTCTCCTTCTTCTTCTTCTTCTTCTTCTCCTACTTCTTCTTCTTCACCTCCACCTCTTCTTCTTCTTCTTCTTCTTCACCTCCACCTCTTCTTCTTCTCCTCCTTCTCCCTGTTCTTCTTCTTGTTCTTCTTTTCTTCCTCTTCTCCTTCTCCTCCTCCTTCTTCTCTTCCTCCCCCTCCACCTCCTTCTCCTCCTCCTTCTTCTCCTTCTTCTCCTCCTCCTCCTCCTCCTCCTCCTTCTCCTCCTCCTTCTTCTCCTTCTTCTCCTCCTCCTCCTCCTCCTCCTCCTTTTTCTCCTTCTTCTTCTTCTCCTCCTCCTCCTCCTCCTTTTTCTCCTTCTTCTTCTCCTCCTCCTCCTCCTCCTCCTCCTCCTTGTGTTAATGCTGTTACCTTCCAAAAAATACTCTGAGTTGTGGTTTCGTTTCGTTCGCACATATTTAGAGATGTGGACAAATTGAGGATTCCTCAAAGCTCAAAATGCTCTGTTCCACCTTATGATGTCATGCAGTGATAGTTTTCATGTTAACAGTTTTCTTTTAAACTTACTGTACGTCCACTTTCAGTAAGAACGAAGCCTTTTCCTTTAATTATGTAGAATTTCACAGTGTAGACACACCCACTTTGATTAAATCTTAACCCTGGTCATTTCTTTCTGACCTTGTATTTTTGAGACTTTTTCCACAATTCTTGCACTATATAAATTCAATACCACGTTTTAAAATCGTTTACACTTTATTTTTATATTTTTGTGTGATTTGGAGGAGCAGTTAGGATATTGGGAATGTGCTTTTGATACAAATTTTGTAGCTAAAACTGCACAGACTTTGACCTAAAGCTTGATCCAGTGAAGATATAAGATAAAAGGTTTTAGTTTGTTTGGTTAGTTCAGTTTAATTTGATCACATTCCACTGTGTAGCTGTTCTAGTGAAGAGTCTGGACCCTGCAGGTCTCTGTGGAGATATAATTGTCTTGTCTGGAATGTGTCGCATTCATCTTGCATTTATTGAGCTGCTGCTGTTTTTTATTAGCCTGATTCATCAGACGGTTTCCAGGTAACTACCGGCGCAACAGCAAACAAAGCCGAGAGTGAACATGTCTGTCTGAGGTGAACTTGCACATTAAAGGTACGATAAAAAATGTGGAGTTATTAAGGAAGTCCAAAGGAGGATCGTGTCTGCAGTCGCAACTCAGGTCACCGCTTCAGTTTGGCCGGTGCGCCAACTACAACTTCCGGGGTTCTTGCAAACCGCCAAGTGTGTTCTGATTCCTGACGAGGCGCTAGAAAAATTAAATTGAGCGAAAGCAATAGGCTAGTTTTTTTATAGCCTAAAAGTCCCTTGAAAGGTGGTGGTGCTGCCTTTCCACAGACCTGTCACTTGACCTTGTCTCCATGGAGATTTTTTTTCTCTTTTTTTTTTATTTATTAACATTTTCAGTTTAGAACAACACAACATGTGTAATAAAAATTAATATAAATTAAATTAACAAAAATTAATCAGTAAATTTAAATTCAACTTACATAACAAAAACATGTGTAGATAGAGTAGTTAAATAATAATAATAATAATAATAGAAATAAATAAAATACAAAAAAATTGATACAAAATAAAAGATGTTAAAAAAATGAGGGAAAACAATAATCATCATCAAACTTTTATTACAGACTCTTGGTCCAGAGTTTAAAAACTAACACACACTCCAAAAACACAATATTGACCACAAACTACAGTCCCAGTGGCTCCACAGACCTGACTGGTTTTCCATTCGTCAGGCTCATGATGAAGCTGTTCTCAGCCATTAAGGCGACAGATGAATCTGTGCATTAAACAGCACAGATTTGCATGAAACGTTCTAAAAAAATAAAATAAAAAAACAAAACCACAAACACACTATGGGTTAAACATGTACAAAAAAGTACAGAGTTTAAATGTCCACAATTACATCACTTGACAACATTGTTAGAGCCTTTTTCAGGGGTCCACTACAGGTTCAGATGCTCTAGAATGGGTTTCCACACATTCTGACATTTTTGAGAAGTGCCCGACACCTCATACCTCAATCTCTCAATGCGCAACACTCCCATTAATTCCCTGGGCCTTCGAACTGAGGTGGAGAATCCGATTTCTCCATGGAGATAAATTTAATGCGATACTAAAACTAGAACGTTGAAAATGTCATTCTGTGTCTAATGAATGTTTGTTTTTATTATTGTGGTTTGGCAAAGGGTAGAGTTCAATTTGTCAACTGGACAAGAGTTTGAGGTAGAAGACGTTTCGCGGCTCGTCCAAGCTGCTTCTTCAGTTCTGGTCAGACGCTGGAGGACACTGACTTATATCTGCCTGCAAGAGGGAGGAGTTAGATCCCCCAAATTACTCTGAAACTAACTCTACTTATTTACAGTTTCTGTTGTGAGCTCGGCCTATAGAAATAGACTTGAGAGTGGAGTCACATTAGCAGAATCATTCAGGGCCATAATGAGTGTTTCACACCTCTGGACCTGACCTGGCTACACCTGTTGTTTTCTTAATTTGTTCTTTAGGTTTGAGAATGGAGTTACAGACATGAGACAGATGGTGTCTGAATCGTCCAGAAGGGTTCTTTTTTTTAACAAAGAGGCTTCTTTAACTCCACGTTCAAACCAGTTCTTCTCTCGGGCTCAGATCTGCACCTCACTGTCCTCAAAGGAGTGGCCCCTGGCTTTAAGGTGGAGATGTACCGCAGACTGAGGTCCAGTCTGGCTCTCTCGTCTGTGCTGGTAAATCCTCTTGTGCAGTGGCTGTTTCGTTTCTCGTTCATTGCGATCTTCACTACACTGAATGGAGTAGACGACATCGCTTTGTTTGTGGCTCGGAGTTTTGTCCTTTGGGTGGACCAGTTTCTGTCTTAACACTCGAAGACCTACGACATCGTATATGATTCCAAAGAATATGTATTATATAACCACACATAACTTTCTAACCGTAAAAGATAGAAACTGCAGCATTATCCTACATCACACGTACACTGTGTGATGACGTGCACAAAACGAGTGTCCAATAGGAACTTTGTTTTCCCCAAACTCATGCGCTCCGTCCATTTTGATCGAGCCAAACTTTGCCAAAGAGTGAAGTGAGTCAAGATGGTCGACTCCTCTCGAGCATATACGTTTATAACAATTGAAAAAGTCGCTCTAAGTGCAGTTTATTCTCAAATAAATGGCAAATTACACATCTCGGTGTCCGTAATTGCGCATCCTTTTCTATTTTTATTTGAAAGGTTTATTTCAGTCCAAATGTGCAAATCCAAATGTAATTTCTACCAGGGAAATGCAGAAGTGCTGTGGCTCTGACCCTGGACCTGACAGGAGCTGTTTCCAGGACTGGACCATGAAAGTCATGGAGCGATTGCACTTTTTTGTTTTTAGGGCAATAAGGAGATTTTTAGTTTACTTACTGACTTGATATTTTGCATTTTTGTAGCTAAGGCCCTAAATTAAGCATTTTTTTATTTTTTAAAAGAGTGTGAATTTCATTTTCTGTTTTTTTTTTTTTTTCCATCTCTATTTCTGATCCTGTAGCTTTTATCACAGCCTCATGACACAACTACAGCAGCAGATTGTGAAATAACAGGTTGGACTGAAAAAAGGAGGTAGAACACTTCATTATAGGGTAAAAGGGGCAGTTTTAAAAGCAAAATTAAGAAAAAAATCGAGGCGAGGAGAAATGTACTAAAATTGTCCTTAGGTCTTCGGGGGTTAAAGTGTTTGTGGGTTTGAAGTAGACGGGAATATAACCCCAGCAAGGTAAGAAATGGTTTCCCCGCTTCTCCCGGGTTCTGATTCTGTGTTTACTCGTTTCTTCATCTTTATGGTATCAGAATCAGTCGTGACTATCGAGTTTGTTCCTCCGCATTGCGTTTGAAATCTCAGTATCGCGCGTGCTTTACTACCCTACATGGCGCTAACGTGATTTCTGTGCGTCTGTTCAGGCTCGTACATGGTGGTGAACGCGTCGGGACGAGCCTCGGGACAGAAGGCTCACCTGTACATGCCCACGCTGAAGGAGAACGACACCCACTGCATCGACTTCCTCTACTCCCTGTCGTCTCGGGACGGGGCCAGTCCTGGAACCCTCAACGTCTACATCAAGGTCTGTGCGTGTTTGTTTTGGTGTAAATACGGACGTTTTAGTTTACATTTTCAAACCAGGAACTTGGACCAGGAATATAAACTGGGATAAAATTAAAATATAATCCTACTTTTAATCCTACAGTGTGTGAAAAGATCCAATCCTATAATATTTCATTTATACTAAGCCTGTTATAATAATTTTTGGACTTTGTTGGTCCAAGATGCATTAAAAAGAAAAAGTTTGACGAAAAGTCAAAACAACAAGCTTAAAATAAATAAAGCATAAAGAGCTATTTTGGAGCACAACACTTCCTATTATAAGATTTAATTGCTTATTAATTCCATATGATTAATCTGCCCAGCACTGCACTAATGTGAATTGTGCCTTCAAATATGCTTTTGTTTTCTATTTTTGTTGGTTTATCCTTTGAAAAGACCAGATTTTGTGCATGATTTACCGCTTTGTACTCGCTACATTAACTTTAAATGACAAATGGGATGTTATGGCCCAACTTTCAACAATTACTTTAACTTAAAATGCTCAATCACTAATTCTAAAACACAGTTAAGCTCATTATTTTTTAAGATTTTTGCAAAAATATTAACACTTGTTTTCTTAATTTGTCAGTTTTTAGGTTTAAAATCTTTCTCGCTGGTTGAAAAAAGCAAAACTCATCTAATGTACACAGATATTAAGTAAAAAAAAACTTTATTTTTGTTGAAATCACCTTTAAAGTATCAGAAAAAAAAATATTCTTACACGTAAATTGTGCCAAACTTGTCACAAATTCTGATCAATATGTTTGAACTCTCCGCTTTTTGTCATTTTGATTTGGATAAAACTATAATTTATATTTACAGTAGGTGTAAACCCTCCAAATGAAGTCAAAATTAGAGAATCATACAGATCTGTCATACACATTTTAAGTATTAGTTTCCCTCAAAAACATGTTTTAACTTTTACCTGAGTAATTTCTGGGACACATTACATTGTGCTTTTACTTTGACTTCTTTTATATAACTATAATTATACTCTAATGGAGCACTTTTGGTACAGTTTTTGCTTCTAAACACCTCTGCGTACAAGTGAGTTTGACGTACTTGGACCTGACAGCTCCACACACTGAGCAGCAGAGACGGGCAGATGGTGCACGTCCTTCTTAGTCCAGTCAAAGCGAACGTCTGAATCGAGGGTTGGGCGGCATCCAGATTTTGATACCGTGAAGAATTATTCTGTAGCTGCACCTAAACCCTTCAGAAACAGAAGAGCAGCTTTATATTTGAAGATGAGGCACAAGTTCTGATCAAACCAAACTTCACCAGCGCGTTTCTCCCTCCATTTAATGATCTGAGACACGCCGAGACAAGAAAACTCAGAAGTAAAAGTAAAAAGTAAAAGGCGACAGTCCAGGGCATGTGATATTTCCCACTGCAGCTTGTTGTCGTACCGTCTCCTCTGTGAAAGTCTGACTTCGCCCTCGAGCGGGAACTTTGGGGCTCAACGTCACACACGAAGCGTCAGTCAGGTTTTTTTCTTCTTCCTCGCTGCGTGTGGATGGAAATCTCCGAGCGTAACGACGTTTTTATTAGATTAGGTCCTTATGCGCTGCAGATTTTTTAAATGACGGTACTGAAACTGATACTGTTCCTACTTTCTGATACCTCGAGATACTGTATTACCGTATTGCCGCCCAAACCTCGAATGAACTCAAGCGCAGACGACACAAATGAACCCGGAGCTGCTGTGGTTTTGGTTTCAGGTGAACGGAGGAGCTCAGGGAAACCCCGTGTGGAACACCTCAGACACCGTCACTGAAGGATGGGTCAAGGCTGAACTGGCCATCTCCACCTTCTGGCCCAACTCGTACCAGGTAGGAAACTTCAGCTGTGAAGAGGAAATAGCACCATTTAAAAATTATTATTCATTATTATTGACACCATGAGCAAACAACAGTGAAATCTTTAAGTTTATTTCATTTTTGTTACCTTCATTTTAGACTATTTCTCATATATGTGACCAGTTTTATGAGAAGTTTATGAGAAGTCAAATCAGAGTGACATATACGCCATGCCAGATAACGTCTTTGTGTACTTTTTTTTTTTTTTTTTTGGACAATTTAGAGTTGAAAATTACTACATTTTGCTTCTAAAATGGTCACAGTTATTATTTTTTAGTTCTTATGATGTTCCATTGTGGCCAGAATTAACATGATTTAACTGAGTAATTTTGACACCCCTAGTATCAGGTAGAGGCACATGTCTCTCTGGCTCTGGAATATAGAAGTTATGAGATCATATTTTTGTGTTGTGTTTCTTGTGAAAGGTTTAAACAGTTTAATGTTTATTCCCAGTTATTAACACCATGACCTGTCTCCATGGAGCTGGTGTTGCTTTGCAGGAATGTTCAGTGTTACATCGTAGATGAATCCATCTTGCATGAATTGAATTTCTGGCAGCTTTGTCGTTCAGAAATACCTTAAAAAAATATGGATTCTTATTATGAGTGGTACAGATCTCCTCAGATCTGATCTGTAACTTGGCCTTGAGGCACCACCTTCTTGTCTCATGGATATTGATAAGATAATTTAATAGCATAACATGGAACATTTCATAATAATAATGCATCAGTTTTATACAGCGCTTTTCAGGACACTCAAAGACGCTTTACAGAGCATTATTCATTCACTCCAGACCCGGTGGTGGTAAACTACTATTGTAGCCACAGCTGCCCTGGGGCAGACTGACGGAAGCGAGGCTCCAATCTGCACCATCGGCCCCTCCGACCACCACCACCATTCATGCACACACCACTTTCATACTAGGCAATGTGGGTAATGTGCCTTGCCTAAGGACACAACGACAGTTTTTGCCACTGGCCCCACTGTGGCACCTGGAATTCCCAGTGGTCTCCCATCCATCATGCAAATCAACAAATCAATGCAGACAAAGTTCCCATTAAAGTTCCACAGTAAACCTTTAATTTTGCATCTAAAATGGTCGTGCTGGGTTGAGTGACTGAAACACACAGTTTTTATCATTGAGTTAGGACCGTCTAAACCAAGTTGTTGGTCTGGTCATTTCTTCACTTCATCCTTGTAAATGTGTGATTTTGGGTTCATTATTGTAATTTACATGTTTCAGAATCAGAATCAGAAAGGTTTTATTGCCAAATGAGTGAGCAGGTTCACAACATTTAGGAAATTGCTACGGTACTTGGAGCGAAACACTAAGCATGCAATAAATAAAATAGAATAAAACAAATTTGAAAACAATAAACTGTAATGTGACGCAAAAAATTACAAATTTACAAGAATATAATAGTGCAGGTGTTCAGTAAATCAGCAAATTAAGTCTCTTCAAAGCAGCTTTCTGAGTGTGTAGCTGAAGACTGTACATGTTATACTTCAGCTGACTGTAAATTTCCCTCATCTTCATTATTTGATCTTTTATGTGTCGGTGCCTCTTGGTAAGTCTCCTTCGAAAAAGACATTTGATCTCAAGGGACTTCCTGATAAAATAAAGGTTAAATAACACAAAAATAAATCACTTTTCCCGACATTTTGCATCCTTAAATAGTGTTGTTTATCATTGCTGCAGCTTTAAAACTGTTTAGTCCAATCAAAAAGCCTGTGACCAGCGTGTACACCGATGCCTGTGTGAAAACTACTATACTCTGCTACTTGAGCTTTCTATCCGCATTTACCACCTTTCCACTCCAGACAGTGAAAACAAGTCAAAGTTTGTGGCTGAAAAAGTTGTGCGGAGGGAGAGGAGCAGGATAAACCCTGGTGGACACATTTCTGTTCCAGTCCAGTCTCTGCTCCTGTGACGCTCCTGACAGGAGAGCTCAGAGACGCTCTGTTTGGGAAGAGGAGGGAAGGAGGAGAGAAGGAGGAGTGAAGGAGTGAAGGCCATGAAGCACTGACCCCTGGAGAGAGAGACTGAAAGACTGGACTGAGACAAGAACAAGTCCACACACAGAAATGAGAGAGAGAGAAGGAAGGAGAGAGAAAGAGAGAGGAGAGACTGACAAGAAACTAACAGAGAAAATTAAAGTTAAAAAGAGAGAGAGAGACAGAGGGACAGACAGAAACAGAAGGAGAGCGAGAGAATGAGAGAGAGATAGACAGAGAGAGAGATTGACAAGGAGAGGGAGAAAGAAACACAGATAGAGAAACAGACAGAGGCAAAGAGAGAGAAAGAAGGAGAGAAACAGGCACAGAGATAGAGAAACAGAGAAAAAAGATGGAGAGAGAGATTCAGAGACCGAACGAAAAGCACAGCAAGTGACAGAGAGAGAGAGAATGACAGACAGAGATCGAGAGAGAAACGGAGAGAAAGAGGGAGAGACATAGAGGCAGAGAGAGTGAGAGGGACTGACAAGGAGAGGGAGAGAGACACACAGAGAGAAACAGACAGAGGCAAAGAGAAAGAAAGAAGGAGAGAGATAGAGAAAGAGATTGAGAGGGAGAGAGAGACAGACAGATGAAAAAACAGAGTGAAAGAGAGAGAGAGACAGAAATCAAGAGAAACAGAGAAAGACAGAAATCGAGAGAGAAACAGAGAGAAAGACAGAAATTGAGAGAGAAACAGAGCGAAAGACAAACAGACAGAGATCGAGAGAGAAACAGAGAGAAAGAAATTGAGAGAGAAACAGAGAGAAAGACAGAAATCGAGAGAGAAACAGAGCAAAAGACAGAAATCGAGAGAGAAACAGAGAGAAAGACAAACAGACAGAGATCGAGAGAGAAACAGAGAGAAAGACAGAGATGGGAAGAGAGAGACAGAGAAAAAAAGATGGAGAGGGAGAGAGAGACCCAGAGAGAGCGAAAAGCACAGAGAGGGACACAGAGAGAGAGAGAAAGAGAGAGACAGAAACAAAAGGGGAATAGACAGACAGACAGAAAGAGATAGAGAGGGGGAGAGAGACAGAGATGGACAGACAAAGAGGGAGACAGACAGTGAAGGAAGGAAGAAACAGACAGAGAGAGAGCTTGACAGAGTGATAGTGACAGACAGTGATAGAGAGGGAGAGAGAGATGAAGAGAGAGAGAGCCTGTGTGCTCAGTTTTCATTGGTGAAACTGTTTATGCCACTTTACAAGAATCTTAATATGTAAAATTTGTTACCGAGAAGCTGAAAAACACAACAGCGAATCACAGCCGAAATCAAGTAGATTAGAATTTCCGCACAGATGAAAGTTGAGGAACGACGACCATATGCGAGCAGCAGATGGAGAGACGGGCGGATGTGCCCATGGAAGTCCCAGACCCCCCTTTCCCCACCCGAGGGCCCCATCCGAGCTCGGGGCCCCACGGAGTTCACGCTCAAATCCTCTTTCTGTTTTCAGGTGATTTTTGAGGCGGTGTCGGTCCAGGGCCACCCCGGGTTCATCGCCGTAGACGACATCCGCGTTCTGGCTCACCCCTGTCGTAAGTTTTACCCGTTTTTGGGCTTATCTCGTGTTTACACCTGTCCAGAAACACACTTATTATACACATACACACACACACACACACACACACACACACACACACACACACACACACACACACACACACACACACACGCACACACACACACACACACACACACACACACACACACACACTACAGACACAGGATTGGCTCTGGCAAAAGGAAGTGGGCGAAGAAGAAGGACCGAGCCAAAGCAATCGCTCAAACCTGACACTTAAAATGACTCAATTTAAGCCAGGGCAACATGACAAACACATAATCGATCATTTTCACTTCGTTTTGATCCATCTCCAGTTTAAAAACGAGTATCTGCTGATCCTCGATAAACTAAAGCAAACGTATAAAGCAAAATGCAGCGTGTTACCTGTAAATGACTTTTGGAGATGAGAACAAACCACTGCAATTTAAAAGAGCCAGATTCAGAAACAGGGTGAAAGGAGTTCATTGATGGAAGAGTCTAGACAAACAAATGAAAAGATCAAATACAATGGCGGCTTTTAAAAAATACGTTAAATCCAGTGCAGTGTGTGTGTGTGTATGAAAAAGAAAACGGAGTTGTTGTGCATAAAAATGAAGATTTCTGTTTGCAATAGGCTATTATCAAAACAGCAGGAAGTGTCGTGATGTGCGGCGCAACTTCCGGTCGATGCTTTTCTACGGCAAAATCCCTGTGGAAAAGTGCGGCATGTTTTTGAGCAGCGTCATGAATCTGCCCCAACACCAAATCTTCATCCAACAAGGAACAAAGAACAGATTCTGTCCGTGAAGAATTTATCCACAACGATCAAGGGAAGAACGACGGAAACTTAAAGGAAACAACGACGAGCATCAGTGAAACGACTGAGCAACACTAACGTTCTGGTCCTGGAGAAAACAGAAATAACTCGTTCACTCAGACTGATTCTACAATTAAATTACAATTAAAATAGTGATATTTGTGATATAGATATATTAGCTCAGACTGAGAGTTTTGTGCAGTTTAATTGGTCGACATTTAATCTGTGAACATCTGTAGCGTTTAAACTGCACAAATCTCTCAGTCTGAGCTGATATATCGACATCACAAAATCGATTTTTAATTTTAATTGTAGAATCAGTCTGAGTGAACAAGTTCCTTCTGTTTTCTTCAGGACCAGAACGTTAGTGTTGCTCAGTCGTTTCACTGATGCTCGTCGTCGTTTCCTTTAAGTTTTCTTCCCTCGATTGTTGTGGATAAATTCTTCATGGACAGAATCTGTTCTTTGTCGACTTGTTGGGTGAAGATTTGGTGTTGGGGCAGATTTATGAAGCTGGCAGAACATACGCGACACTTTTCCGCAAGGATTTTGCCGTAAAAAAGCACTGACCTGAAGTTGCGCCACAACAACATGGCGACACTTCCTGCCGTTGTGATAATCGCCTATTGAGTAATGACTGGAAAAGGGAAAAGGAGGCAGAGAACATAAGATGACTCTTCTTTCTGCCCCTTTTCATTCATTTCTTGTATGTTTGATACTGTGACACTGTTAATGTCTTTTTGTACTTTATGAATGAAATAAACAAATAAATAAATGATACTTAGGGCTGCCACAATGATATCCACTGACTGTACTGTATTTGATCGCTGGAACAATATATTTTGGGGCTCAGTATTTATCGTGGGTGCTTTTTCATTGCAATAGTGGGGAGATTTTTTGCAGTTTTTATGCATTAAAGTAAGACTGGAGCTCTAGAGAGTAGAATAAATAAGCTTATATGTGGCTAATTCTGTCATTTACCTGTTGCAGCTCAGGATTTTTAATGATATTTTCTATTAAAAGTGGGGTTATTCTGCTTTGTAACAGCGGTATAAAGTATTTTCAGTATTTCTCTGTGGCAGTATATCGACTGAAAACATTTACATTCTTTAAAAAAATAACGTTCGACAAAACTGATCCAAATGTGTAAATTTCTCTCTCAAGTAACGACAAAACAAGTTTGTATTAAAAATTCAAACATTCTGAGACCCACCAGAGACTAACCATCAGCAAAATAGAAGCAATGTTTGGAAACTGATACCTGGTCCAGCAAATTTTGGAGAATCAGTGCAGAAAAGTCAAATATTTATGAACTTTGCTTCAAACTATGTTATTTTACCTGCAGAGGTTTGGCTGGAGACTCCACTGCTCACTGCACGTACACCTGCTCTGTTTACTCCTGATGCCTCATTCACTACGTCTTTTTTGTCATACGCAGTTGTTGCACTTGTTCAAATACGTGTTTTTGTGCTGTTTTGCAGGTAAAGCTCCTCACTTCCTGCGTCTCCAGAACGTGGAGGTAAACGTGGGACAGAACGCCACGTTTCAGTGCACAGCAGGAGGGAAGTGGTCTCAGAACGACAAGCTCTGGGTTCAGGTGAGGGGCGGTGCATTTCTAATCACACAGGATCAGGAATAGAAAGAACAGCTGAAAAACAAAGTTATAGGAAGTAGAGCTGTGTTCTAAAAAAGTAATTACGCTGTTTCCATCCAAAATGCTCTATTTGCCAATCAGTAACTATTGTGTAAATTCATAGTATTATTGTACTTTTACGGTATATCACTCTTTTTTCATAGCTTGGGTGTTTCCTGCCACTTATACTTGGGTGCGATTAATATAAACAATAAAAATAAAAACTAATTTCACAGTTAAATCCGGGTGGTGATCCCCAGGCAGTGAATAATCCACTGAATCTTGTCCTTTAGTCCAACAGAAGCTCACTGCATCAGCACCAGCTGTTTTTTTCAGCGCTTATACTGTATGCAAATGAGCCATGCAGCTTTAAGTTTCATTTCTGTAAAACATAAACAGATGTGCACAAAGCTGCATTAAACAAATGATCACTCGGTGTATATACTGAGTGGAGCACTGGAAATGTCTGTAGAGCGGTGGTGGAGAGGAGCAATCGAGCAGCAGAAAGAAAGTTTGGAGTGAGACAAACTTGTGTTTGATGGAGAAAAGTGGAGGAAACTCCAACTGAAATTAAGAAAACACAAAAGCTCATCACAGCTAAAAGCTGGATTTATCTGGAGTTGGTGGAGTTGCTCAGAAGTGACACTGAGGATGAAGAATTCAGTGGATTTAGTGATTTGGAGTGAGATGGAGAGTTTGGTTAAACTTGTTCTGTTGTTTCTGCTCTAGTTTTGTGAATAACTGTTCATATGTGACGTGAACAAACCAGACACATGTTCAGCCTGTTTTTCTGTCTGTTACTATAACTCGCCTTTAGATGAAATGTCTGTTCCTGGTGTGCATGTGTATATTGTATCTGAGCCTAAGGGAGTCTGAACTTGTGTGTTGCAGCAGTGGAACGGGAAAGACTCGGCTCTGATGGTGACCCGAGTGGTGAACCATCGGCGTTTCTCGGCCACGGTCAGTGTGGGAGACACGTCCCAGAGGAGCACCAGCAGATACAGATGTGTGATCCGCTCTGACGGAGGCTCTGGAGTGTCCAACTACGCCGACCTCATCGTCAAAGGTACAGAGAACTCCAAATGCACCTGCACTACAATATACCAGAACACTCTTATGTATTTTAAAAGCCTTATTTCACATACAATTCACTCTTATGAGCTTTTAGTCATGTCAGAATGCTGTTACCTCCTCAAAAACATGCCTAGAGTCATCATCTATACTAGCTGCAATTTATTTTTCCTGAGTTCAGCAGTCGTGACCCGACTTTTTGTCTCCGTGTGCGATTTTGAAGCCGCTGCTCCTCATGTGTGGAGTCAGTGTCAGATCAGAACCACCGAACATCAACAACGCGACGGAAACAGACGATAAAACAGATTCAAGGGCAGAGGAGCGACGGACACAGAGACACAACAAACAAACTCAGGATAGAGCGAAAGTAAAGACTTTATTACTCACCTAATGTAAAGTGGAACATTTAAAGTGCAGTGTCTCCTCCACATTATCCAGAGAAATTGTTCTCCACAAATAATGACTCCAGTCCACAAAACCGCGCCATTAATCCAGTTTGAGGTGTTCTTTGAAAGTAAAAAGACAGTGTTTCATCACGAGTGCGGTGGAGCTGCAGATTAGTGATACTGACTCTACTTCCTGTGGTCTTTATCTCTTCTTTTCTGCGTTAAAAATCCTGTATCTGAAGTATTGCTCCACATTTCACAAATAATAATACCACAGTTTGGACTTGTGTCTAATCTGGAAGTGCAGAGTCTGATCTTTGAACACTTCAGAGTCTCAGAGCGAGTGGTTTTACTGTAAACAGGAAACAGCTGACGCCATCGCAGCCTCACAGATTTATATCCTGTGCTCCACACACAGATCCCACTGCAGACTTTGCAATTTGAGATTTTTAGTCTCATAAATTTCACCTCGTGTCTGTGGTGTTTGTGCTTTTTGTCGTATGTTTAAAAATCATTTAAGACCTTAAAATCCTGTAGTGTATAGCGGCCTTTAGTCATGTGATGTCGTCATGTGATATAACTGTACTGTGCTGTACTCGGGTTTGTACCTGGCCCATTTTTACACTTTCCAGTAAGGGCCATTTCTTGTTTAGATTTCACGTTAACCCTCGTAGAGCACCTGCACTACTACATTTGGACTGTTTTATGACCCAGTGAAGTGCTCTACCTCTTCTCTTCATCTGATACCTAGAGTTGTGTTTTGTTTCATTCACATGTTTGTTTACATCTCCCAAGCTCAAATTGCTCTCTTACACCTTGCGATGTCATGTAGTGGTAGTTTTGATCGATAGATTTTATTTCAAGCTTATGCCAGTGGTTACAGGTAAACAATATTTGCATTTATCACATTGTTCACACTCGCATGACGTCAGCGTGCCTCCCTCATGGAGACCAAAATCATGTCCCCATGACGTAAATACTTTCCTTTTAGATTAACAAAATGAAGTCTGAATTAGGTCAAGTTAAGGGTTTTAGGTTAGATAAGTCGTAATTGAGTTTAGGATTGGCCCCTAGGCATTTAATGTTGCCATGGAAAGCCAAGGTCTGTGATCATTGTGGAGCTCAGGTGTGTGATTCTGCTCTGAGACTGAGGAGGAACACGGCACATGGCACATCCCACAGGCCTGGTGCACTCAGGCTGCCATGTCCCTGATGCGTTCACTACTTTGTTACTGCACCTTTTTACTGTACGCCGTAAAAGCCCACCTTTAAATGTCGCCGTTTGCCCATTTCTGAGGCAGCCAAAGTTCATTTAAAGTGTGCAGACTTGTGTAAATAGAAGTGTGTGCCCAGTGGAAGTGCCCCTCTCCTTGTGTGACTCGGGCCTGAGCTGTAAACTCTGTATTGATCTTGTTATCAGTGAACAGACAGATAGGAGATGGTTTGTGCCAGAGCTCTGTGGACCAGCACACATGTGTTTAAAGGCACTTCCTGCACCGGCAATAGCACAGCTGGGGCGAGCTCACATACACACCGCTTTATGACCACCCAGAGTCCAACTGTTCCTGTGGCACTAATGGACAAGATGGTCGACAGTGGATTTGTGCTTATCTCCAGCTCACAGGACACACATGAGGTCACACATGTTGGATTTCCTTGCATCTTCTGGACAATAAGGTGCCCTAGATTATAAGGTGCTAGATCAATGAACGGGTCTATTTTCATATATAAGGCACATTAAGCGAGACTGATACTTTAGCCCAGACATTCGTGATCCATCGGCAGATCGTGGCGCAGCTCGCCCGGTGTTGCCTCTCTGTTTTGGTCAGAGTTCACCTTCTGTGGTCCAACACTCCCACGCAGCTGCAATTTAACTTTGAACGACTTGTTGACACCAATATCTATCGATTGCCGTTCTTTGGTTAATCCACTCGGAATGATCCCAAGCACCGAGTTAGTTTGCTTCAATCGGGCACGTACATAAGCATGTCTCTGAACAGGAGCCATTTTGAGTCTTTATACACACACCATAATATGATTTTGAAGCACAGTACGTATTACTCCACCAGGCTCCGGACCACAGTCGCCGTAACACTCCGACAGTTTGGAGCTCGAAGTCTTTCAGAGGTGTTCGTGTGCATGGGTTGGAGATCTGTGCATGTTTGATTGTAGTCGAGCATAAGATGGGGTCCGTAAACTCTCGAATGAGCAGTGTTGGGGAGTAACAGATTACATGTACCGGCGTTATGTAATTAGAATACAAATTATGAGTAACTGTATTCCATTACAGTTACTGTTTCAGTGAGTGGTAATTAGATTACAGTTACTAAATAAAAATAATAAGAAATATATAAAAATAATAAGAAATAAATGGATTACACGGCCGTATTTTCCTGTTTTCACATTTTGGGCTATAACCCTTTTTATTTCAGTAATTCCACTCATACCTGAAACCCAAACAGAACATGCAATAAGAGCAAACGTCCTTTTAGTACGTGGACCACGTCTCCTCCCGTGCACCGTATTTTCTCGCATACGCTGCGTGAACCCATATACGGTGTGCGCCTCCTCCTGTACACCACGCACACCTCATCTCCTCCCGTACACCACGCACACCTCATCTCCTCCCGTACACCACGCACACCTCATCTCCTCCCGTACACCACGCACACCTCATCTCCTCCCGTACCCCACGCACACCTCATCTCCTCCCGTACCCCACGCACACCTCATCTCCTCCCGTACACCACGCACACCTCATCTCCTCCCGTACACCACGCACACCTCATCTCCTCCCGTACCCCACGCACACCTCATCTCCTCCCGTACACCACGCACACCTCATCTCCTCCCGTACCCCACGCACACCTCATCTCCTCCCGTACCCCACGCACACCTCATCTCCTCCCGTACCCCACGCACACCTCATCTCCTCCCGTACACCACGCACACCTCATCTCCTCCCGTACCCCACGCACACCTCATCTCCTCCCGTACACCACGCACACCTCATCTCCTCCCGTACACCACGCACACCTCATCTCCTCCCGTACACCACGCACACCTCATCTCCTCCCGTACACCACGCACACCTCATCTCCTCCCGTACCCCACGCACACCTCATCTCCTCCCGTACACCACGCACACCTCATCTCCTCCCGTACCCCACGCACACCTCATCTCCTCCCGTACCCCACGCACACCTCATCTCCTCCCGTACACCACGCATCCCGCATCATTGTCGCGTACGCTGCGTGGACTGCACTTCCTCCTATGCGCCTCTAAACCAGAACTAACACCAGGACTAAAACCAGGTCTAAACCAGGTGTAAATCAGATCTAAAACCAGGTCTAATCCAGGTCTAAACCAGGTCTAAACCAGGTGTAAATCAGATCTAAAACCAGGTCTAATCCAGGTCTAAAACCAAACTAGAATTTGCAGGAGTTGGTTGCTACATTCATGTAGTTTTAAAAATCATGACAATATCAAGTAATCCAAAGTAATCAGATTATGTTACTCACTTTAAGTAATTTAATGGATTATGTTACAAACTACATTTTGGGGTATGTAATCTGTAATCTGTAGGGGATTGCATTAAAAGTGACCTTCTCACACTGCGAATGAGTGAGCCCCATGTGTGTGAAAGGACAGGACTTCAGTTCTGGTTTAGTCCTGGCTTAGTCCTTGTTTAGACCAGGTTTAGTCTCAGTTAAGACCTGGTTCAGTTCTGTTGTAGTCCTGGTAAACGCCGCAGTGATCGTAGGTTTTCATTTCGTGACTGAAATTCTTGATGTCGTAACTTTTCCATTTTTTCCGATTACTAAATACCATAAATTTAGTTTTACTGATATTTAAGGACAGTCAATTACGATAGAACCAGTTTTTGTTTTATTCCTTTTACAGAAACTCTTGAACAATGTTTTCTCCTGAGTAAAACAAAGTGGTGTTGTCTACAAATAAAATACACTTTAATAATGAAGACACCAATGTAATATAGATGAATGAGGTGATTGAAGCAAAACACAACTCCAGGTATGTTTTTGATGAAGCTCCATTGTTGTAACACGTCTTAAAGCTCACAAGAGTCAGTTTGGCGTAATTTAGGACCTTTAAGCCCTGCGCATTGTGTCGGAGCGCGGATACACTTTGTTCATTATTATTCTGAGTCCGGCTCTCGGCTCATGTGCCTTTGTGTGCGGGTGGCGGCCGGACGCTTCACACAGAATCCCTGAGCAGAGGGATATCAGTAATGCATGAGCAGGTACAGAGAACAGAGGAAGAGGAGGAAAGAGGAGGAGAAGAACCAGAGAGGAGGCTGGACTGAGGCGAGGAGGTGGGCCACAGCACAAAGAGAGCGCAGGTTTACATCAGGCCAGGACATAACACCAGTGTATCTTTGAATAATGAGAGTTCTCGGACGCCTGGGGACAAACTTGATAACAAATTACCTGTCTGAGATTTGTTTTTGTGGTACAAATCAAAAAAACGAAAATCTCATTAAAAAATAAGCTTCCAAATCTTGAAGGAGTTGTACTTTATGTTTTTCAGGTAATAAAGTCAAATTTGCAAACTGTATTTTTCAGACTCTCACTTACACTATTGCTTAATCTGTTGGTCTCAGGCAGGAAAGACCTTAAAAAAATCAATCAAGACTCTTTTTTTAAGCAAGCCCTCAAAGCTTTGGATTAAAAAAAATCATTAACACATCATTATTGTAACATACTGATCAGATACAACATGTTCAACTTTGACAATATGATTTTTTCTTCTGAGATGCGGCTGCTGCTCCTCCTCTAAGATGTTTCTTCCAGTTCAGATCAGAGCAGACGACCAGAACATCTCTCGCATCTGTAAATTCTGATTTGACCCTTTAAACGCACAGTGATGGGTCGGTCGGCTTTCTCGTACACAGCAGCAAAAAACTGGAAAACGATTTCAGCTGAACTTAAAACATGCGCAAACTCCCACGCTCTCTCTCATGGGCTAAAACACTGGCTTCTGATCAGACAAACGTGTCGACATCAGGCTTCTTCTTCATCCATTTAAACACTGACTGATTGTACTGTAGATGCTTTGTGTAGCTGTAAATTTATTGTCTTGATGGTCATGTTGTGGATGAATCATATTTTAGAGGATAATAACACTGATGAATTTGGTAAATGTACGTTTTAGAGGATATTGATGACAGTGGCAGTTTCAGAAGATAATGATGAGTTTGAAATCTTCTATTTATGGAAATTAGAATGAGTTTGGATTGTTTTCATGATGAAATGTTGTGGCGAGAGTTGTAAATAGTTTCTCTAATGGATTTAATGCATGTTGTACCTGCCCGAGGACTGCAGATGGAAAGGAGCTTGTAGTTAAATCTTTTCTCCCTGAGATTAATGTTTTATGTGCACTGTCCTTGTTTTAAATAAATAAATAAATGCAAATATACGGCACGTTTAGCGAAACAGAACAGTCGGATAAGTCAAACTTTACTCAACTCATTCACAATAACTCAACATTGTTCGGTTGTAACACATAAAATTCAAAACATTACACTCAATTTTTCAGTTCATTCCTCTTCCACAAATCCATCAAATTCTTCGTCTTCAGTCTGAGTTTAACAGTTGGGCGATTTGAGCCTGCCTGGATCCCTCTCGTCATGATCCCAGTCGGTCTTTTTGCTGTTTCTTAGCTGTTCAGTGATGATTCCGGCCTTTGTAAAAGCTCGGACAACACTTGAGACTGACGCTTTAGGCCAGGCGTCCACGATCCATCGGCAGATCGTGGTGTAACTCGCCCGCCGTCGCCTCTGTCTTGGTGAATGTGAGTTCACCTTCTGTCGTCCAACGCCCCCACACAGCTGCAGTTTTGAATGATCATTTTGGGCTCCTCACACACACCATAATATGATGTTGAGGCACAGTACGTGTTACTCCACGAGGCTCCTGACTACGGTCGCTGTAACGCTCCGACAATCCATCCAGCGGTGCGGCTTCGTAGCTTAACAAAGTCGTACTAAAACATTTTGACAGATTTCTGAGCGTCGTGGACCATATAAAATAAAATCAGTTTGAGGTCAGTAAACACAACCAGAATTAATACACGAGACACACTAACGATTTTTGAGAAGGATTTTAAGTGTACCTTATAGTCCGAAAAATATGGTAATTATAATTATTGCACTGGTAGCATGCTAGGTGGTAGTCTGTAAGTATTGAAAGTTGAAAATTATTAAGCAAGTATACTAGAAATGCATTAGAAATATTCAGAATACACTTGGAATCCTAATCTCTTGATCTGTGAAAGGAGCAGGGTTTATAAGATTTATCCTCTTCCTGTTCCTTTTGTTCATGGCACATAATGGTTGAAATATGTATTTATGTAAATTGTTGGATTTTGTTGTTGTTCTCTTTAAATTAATGCCAACTAAAATGGAAAAAGCAATTTAAAAAAACAAAAAAAGATCTGTTTTTCACATTTTTAATATTGTAAAAATCAGGTTCAGGCGATTTAATTGTCACCTGTAGATTTGTTTTGCACCTTTTAATGCAAAAATCAAAATCATTCTGCCGTTTATTTTATTTTTAGTTTGATTGGAACTCTCTGACATAAAGGCCTGTCACAATAACAATTAAATAGACGGTATCAGTAAAAAAAGCCTGAGCTGCAACGAATAAACAGCTGAATGAACCAATTATTAGCCATAGAATTTAGTTATTCAAACCTCTACAGCTTTAATCTTACTCTATTACAACAAAAACACCCCAAATCTCTGCACTTTTACTAAGAAACTGCACACGATAAATAAAAGCTCCATAATATAGTGTTAGAAGTTTCATGTACTGACCTAGAAGTGGATATAGTGACAGGCCGATGATCCTGTTCACTCATGAAGACAGACTCTGCTAAACGTCATCTTAGGGCAAATTTACTGCCACTGGAAATGTGGAGAGTTAAGAAGATCAGTGTCTTTTCTGCTGGATGCTCTTGCTGCGATTTCTGTGGGACTGAGCTCCTCACTGGTTCTGCCTCTAAGCCGCTCACTGCAAGAGGTTTAGTGTCAGTTTGAAGGAGTGGGCGACGGCAGATGTTTGACACTTTACGGATTCATTTTCCACATGTTTGAGGGTTTTTTTCCCTTGTTTTTAAGAGCAGTCGTCCCTTTGCTTGACCTTTGCAACCTAATCGAAGCTACAGTTATTTATTTATGAGTTTTTGTTTGTTATTTGACAGGGACAGTACACATTAATAAACTTTTCTGTAAATGTGTCAGTGTGAGATTTAAGC
The DNA here is from genome assembly GCA_030686955.1 of Odontamblyopus rebecca. Lineage (NCBI taxonomy): Eukaryota > Metazoa > Chordata > Actinopteri > Gobiiformes > Gobiidae > Odontamblyopus > Odontamblyopus rebecca. Next base: position 39,479,351 of record CM060656.1, on the reverse strand, counting down.
TCATTTTCAACCGTTGTCCCCGGGCAAATAAAAGTTGACATTCATAAGTTACATTATTAGGTCATACACAACATTGTTAAAAAAAAGATCTTTTATGTGAATACAATGCAGTTCATAATGTACAGTTATATTTACACTTATTTAGATTATGCAGTAATCCTTTCTTGCTAAGAATGTGTCATTCAGATGAAGAACACCCATCATGCACCAGGACCAGCAGAGGTCTAATGAGGACAGTGTTGATTTGACTTAAGCCAGTATTTGAGCTGAGTCTTGAAGGTGTTATATGTGGGGCATATGTGGGACTAATCCTATGGGCAGGATTAGTCAATTAATCAGTAATTCATCGTTAAGAATTTCATCGATCTCGTTCATTTTTAATGGACAAACTGAATGTAGGTGTCTGTAGCCTGAGGAGTCGAGGCTGCGTCTCACAGCACAAACACTGGAGCCTCACAGTCCCACGTCTTGGCTCTGGCTCCTTGGAGATCACTATATTCCTCAGAGTGTGTTTACCTGCACATCAGTGTCCCGGGTATGATCGGGGTTTTTGAGTATCTCGGTTTCGCATGTGCATCTGCAACACGACATACGCACAGAACAGACTCACCAGCCTCATCACATCCTCTGTCACAGAGAGAACACTCATATTCCACTGAGTCGTGTCCTTTAGTCTAAACGAAGTTGACCACATCAGTGCATAAGGAAAGAGCGGCTTTTTTCACTTACGCAAAGGAGCCATGTGGTTTTAAGTTTAGTTTCTGTAAAATGTAAACAAATGTTTAAAGCTGCATTAAACATTCTGATCTCACACTGATGTGGCTCTACAGTGCTGATGGTTTATATGTTGTAAAGTTGAGTTTATTTATGCAGATTAGCAATAGTAATAATAGTGATGACAATTTTAATATAAAATGTTAATGAGTCATCGAAAATCAATCGTTAATTTTCTCGACAATCGATTAAGAAAATTGAATCGAATGCCCTAGTGGGACGTTCTCTGATGCTCGGTGAGATGCTGTTCCAGATGTTACTGTCCCCAAACTGAGAGAATAAACTGTCCAAACGTCTATCAGGCACTTCACAGTCTCCTCTGACCACAGACCCAGTGACTCTACCTGGATTTGATTTCAGCTTTATAAAGCAGAGGTGGTGCAAGTCCATGGAGCATTTTGTATATTGAACAACCATATTTGGAGTATTTAAAATTATCAAAGCACAAATGTTTGTATGTTTCCAGAATGAGACAGCGGTGGTACGAAAAAGGCACAAAACAGCACAAACGAACCACAAACGAGTGAATATTTTTGGGCATTTTAGAGCATTTTGAAGCTTCCTGTGTCGCTGACCCCAATTTGACCTATAAAAGAATCGTTAATTTCTCGAAAATTAAAGCAGCACAAACAAAATTTTTGCAGCACAAAACAGCACAAACGAAGCACAAACGATAGACATAGTGTTTGTGTAGGTTTGAGTTTGATGGGGGGGCCATCAAAGACTAGCATGCTAACAGTGCACCGGTGTTACTCCCTGATTCGTGAACGATAAAAACGCTTTACAGTTAGATGCAGAAAACACATGACGGCCTCATTTCGACCCTAGGAGATGCTTTTACCTAAACATAACCCACCAGGGCAAGACAAATTTAGCTTAAGTATGAAAAAAACATAAACAAGTCTCTAGATTTGAGAAGAGTTTTAAAAATGCGAGAATCCTGAGATATTTCTGTTGCCCCGTGCAGATTGACTGTCGTGCGTCTGTGCTTTGTGCTCTGTTTTCCTGCCTTCACTTTGAGTAATACGGCAGCAGGTGCACGCCACACTGAGTTACTGTGAGGAGGGAGTATTCACATCTTATTACCCATGATTCCTAGCTGCCCCGCGGGTCTAAATGTTGTTATTTTGTGTGTGTTTTTTTTTCTCTGCTCTGCCGTTGGTCTGGAGTGAAGCTTGGTTTTGATTAAAGATGGTTGTGGCTTGGCGCCGCGTGAATAGTGAATTCATTACCCGCAGTAACAGACCTCAGGGACTCTGCGCACCCACAGCACAACGCGCACACACACATACAGACACACACACTCATACACACACACACACAGATACAAACACAATTGCTCGGTAGTGCAAACTCAACATGAAGTAAATATGAGCTACATTATACCAAGACTGGGCCGGGATTTGTCAAAGCTCAGCTGGTAAAAGTGTTTGGACCTAAAACACAGAGGAGCACTTCCTGGTTTGACACCAAATGAAACTGAGGGGCCGTTTACGACATCGGTAACGGGTGGTACACACAAAACATTTTGCCAGACGTCCATATCTTTTGGCGGCAATGGCGTTTTGGAGGGTTGAAAACTCAAAAATCTGAAATCTCCCTCCAGATGAAGTCTTGAAAACGCTCCACCCTGTTGCCACCGTGTAAACAGCAGAAAACAGAAAACTGCATTTTCGTGGCCGTGGCGTAGAGATTACGTCACAAGCACGAGTCAGTTCAGCAAAAAAAAAAAAAAACATGGCAGAGCTTCAAGTTGCCCGAGCAGCTGCAAACGCCACAGGACTCGAGTCAGAAAGTGACTGCACTGATCTCACACTGTCATTCAGAGCCTCGTCCGTCCACATGAAGTTGGTGGAGTTATTACGCTTCACCGTCTTGTTTTGAATTAACGCACTGGAGAAGAGGAAGTAGAAAAGCAGAAGGGTTATCCTCAGACATTTAGTCTTGGTGGTGCTGCCCCCTACGCTCTGGGTGTGCAAACTACATCGACAAACTGCTTTTGCGTCTCCGTGTGCAGCAGAATTCCCCACTCAAAACGCTCGAGTAAACATGGAATAGGAGTGAGAACGAAAACGCACTTTTGTGTTTTTACTTCAGACCGTTTCAGTGTAAATGTGGCCTGAGTGTTCTGCAGAGCTCTGAAGGACATCTTCTCAAAGTAGAGGTGTCATTTGGATACAGGTATCGATCAATTTTCTCCAAATACTTGAAAATAAGTGATACCAGAGAAAGGAATGAAAGTAACATCATTCTTTAAAGAAAACTCAACTTTTTTGATCTTTCTACCATGTTATAACATTGTTCCCTCATCAAAAACATGCCTGAAGAGGTTGTAGATTTCATCCAGGCATGTTTGAGTAATCCTGCACTGCAAAAAGCAATATCTACGTAAATTAAAATGACTTAAATTAAGAATATTTAAGAATATTTTCGTAAATTCAACTTGACAAGTGGAATTATCTACCAATTACAGATGCGCAGATGGAGGTTACAGATGTGGACTTCGTGGCTAAACTGTGGGTTGGGCGCATGGCGTGATGGAAAATAATATTTTAATGTAATTCGGGCTGGATGGAGGTTGAACTGCTCAAATAAAAATGAAAAAAACTCAGCAACACGGAGGAGGCCAAGCAAGATTCTAATTATTCTCTCCCTTCGATATAATTCAGAATTAAATTTCACATGGAAAACAAAGTTGGATGTATTTAATTCCACTCAGCGTCTGGAGGTTGGGAAGGGACATGAACGTCCATCCATCCATCCATCTTCTCCCGCTTAATCCCCCGTGGTCGCGGGGGCAGTTTGCTGCCCAATACTCATAGCACCTGACCCCCCTATGAACCCCTCTGCAGGTGGTGAGCCCACAGGAGGGTGGACATTATGGTCCTTGGTGTTAGTTCATAGGGGTGCTGCATGTTTTAGGTTGATGGGGGAAACAGGAGTACCCGGAGGAAACCCATCCAGACATGGGGAGAACATGCAAACTCCACACAGAAAGGCCCGGGCGACCCGGGGATCGAACCTGCAACCTTCTTGCTGTGAGCCGTGCCACCGGGACATGAACATATTTATTATTATTATTATTATTTACTTTATTTTTATTTCTTATTTTTCCCATCTCTGGAGACAGTGGTGGAGGGTAATGGGAGGGGGTTTGGGGAATAAAAAATTGTCACATTATATTACTGCTGATTGTTTTTCTCTGTGACCTCTGCTTTATGTGCACAAAAAAACCTTCTAACTCAAGTGAAATATGCATGAATGGACGTAAATGTGAAAGGTTAAATACGTCCGATTTGAATAATAGGCAGTTTACAGATTTGTGCATCACATCAGATCTTTTTCATGTGGTCATTGTAAATATTTAGCGTTGGATTTTTTGTGTGAGGAGTTTAATTCATGTCACACACTGCATTGTGTGTTTGACCGGAGTTAAAGTATAAATGTTTGTTCTGGAGGCTCCTCGGGCTGTTGTCCGGCTCTGCGGCGCTCTCTCTCTCTCTCTCTCTGACCCCATCTCTGGCCCTAAGGCTCCTGTCGTTTCGGTCAGTCCATCTCACACGGAGCAGACTCTGGATGAAGGAGAGAAAAACAAACTGGAAAACAGATCTGTGGGGAAAGAGAGAGAGACAGAGAAAGACACAGGGAGAAAGAGAGAGAGAGAGACACACAAAAAGAGGGAGACCAAAAGAAAAGCTGAAATGGACAGAGAGAGGTAGAGACAGAGATGAACAGAGAGTGAAAGAGAGACAGAAAGGGAGGCCAAGTGAGACAGAGAGAAACTGATATACTGGACAGAGAGAGGCAAAGAGAGAGACGGGGAGAGAGCGAGAGATAGACAGAGAGTTAGGGAGAGAAAGAGAGGCAATGAGACAGAGAGACAGACAGAGATACTGAGAGAGACAGAGACAGAGACAGAGGGACAGAGAGAGAGAGAGAGAGACCCATAAAGATGGAGACAGCGAGGCAGAGAGAGAGACAGCGAAGGAGACCGAAAGAGAAGCTGAAATGGATAGAGAGATGGAGAGAGAGAGAGAAAAGAGAGCAATAGAGAAAGAGAGACAGAACGGGAGGCAGAGTGAGACATAAAGGAACAGATATAGATGGACAGAGAGAGAGGCAAAGAGAAAAACAGGGAGAAAGAGAGAGATGGACAGAGAGAGACACTGGAAGAGATCGAAAGAGAAGCTGAAATGGACAGTGAGAGGGAGAGACAGAGATGAACAGAGAGAGTTAGAGAGAGACAGGCAAAGAGAGACACAGGGAGAAAGAGAGAGATGGACAGAGAGAAACAAAGAGAGACAGCGAGACAGACTGAAGGACAGACAGAGAGCCAGATAGAAAGAGAGAGCGAGGCAGAGAGAAACAGAAAGAGAAGGAGACTGAAAGAGAAGCTGAAATGGACAAAGAGGGAGAGACAGAGATGAACAGAGAGAGAGAGAGAAAGAGAGGGAGGGAGGCAGAGTGAGACAGAGAGAGACAGAGATAGAGGTAAAGAGATAAAGAGGGAGAAAGAGAAATCTGGACAGAGAGACAGGGAGAGAAACGAAGAGAGGGAAAGAGAGGCAGTGAGACAGACAGAAAGACAGAGAGAGTGAGGCAGACAGAGAGAGACAGATTGAGACAGAGAGAGAGAGAAACAGGGAGACTGACAGAAAGACAAAGAGAAACAGAGACGTTAAAGTCTGTGTACAGCTCGAGTGTTCTCCTGTGCGGGTCGGCAGCTTGTGAGTCTGTGGGAGTCCTGTGTGAAGTCTGTGGAACTCCAGGATCTAAGTGATGAACAGAGGAAGCAGAGGAGAGGAGAGGAGGAGGAGAACGGAGAGAACACACCGAAGAGGAGGAGGAGAGAGAAAGGGAACAGACGGAGACACAGAGACTGAACGAGTGCAGCCTCCTCTCCCTCCGAGACACACGGGGACATGTGAGGGGAAGAGTTACGAGCAGGAAAAGTCTGGCGTCGACTTCAAGCACAATTAACTCTCTGCTGGGGAAACTCCTCACGATTTGCGACTCGTTTTTTTAAATACGACATCTCAATCTGCAGTCGAAGAGTGTTTTGACTTTGAAAATGGTCTTCTCCACTTTGGCTAGTCCTGCATTCTGGTTTGAGCTGCGGGCTGTTGCTGGAGACACGCTTTTCAAGGAGAGAGATGCCGTATTTCTCAGCTTTCCAGCCTTTAAATTGTTGTTGCCCTGCGTATTGTTCAAAATAGGAGCTCTATCTTCACCCAACTGCACCCTTTGCGACCATTTAGTTTGGGAATGCACCATGTATGTACAGTTGTGCTCATAAGTTTGCAGACCCTGACCCTGGATTTGATTGATTTCTTGTCCATCTTTCAGAGAGTATGAAAGATAACGCAAAAGCTTTTCTTTCACTCATGGTTAGTGCTTGGGTGAAGCCGTTTATTAACTGTGTTTGGTCTTTTGAATGGGTTTAGGGCAGGGTGGTGTGGTGGGTGATAATGGGTGAAATGATATTTTGTACGCATGCGCACTTATTCATTGTTTGGATCACCCATGAATTCCAAAAATCAAATCAAATATTGATCACAAAAAAAAAAAAAAAAAAATGAAGGTACCAAAATAATTCTTAAACTTGGCGACTTTCTGTTTAAACTAAGGTATTTCTTTGCTCTGTTTTGTATTTTTCTTTGTGCTTCATACCATAAATAATGATTTTGAGCAGTAAATAAAAAGGAATATGAAATGAGACGACTGGCATGCCAACTTCCTGGTTCGCGGACCATAAAAACACTTAATAACAAAGATGTTGGCACCATATGGGAGTCTATTTTGACCTTAGTAAATGCTTTTGTACTGATCTGTACTGGGGTAAGACAAATTTAACTTTATTACACGGAAAGCGAGAGAGACAAATTAAAAAACAAAGCAAAAAATCAGGAACAGTCTCGTAAACGTGTATCCAGATTGTGAGGCCGCCTCGCTGGGTTTCAAACTGTGACTCTAGTTTTCTTGTAGATGTGTGGTTTAGAGGGCACAGCTGTTTGCCAAAATGGATTCACTTGCAGAAAGGAGTAATAAACGTGTTGTGCTTTTGTCTCGGCGTCTGTGCGTGGCCCCCGAGGCAGTGATGGATGGGGGCCCAGGTGGAGGAGCAGCTCTTTAGCTTTAGGAGCACTCCAGACTAATGCACCGGCCACAAGTCACACATTTGTATTTACAGCTGTCACTATTACACCGGGCCGCATTCTAATCCATCATCGCATCTGCCACACGATTTACAGTCACTACACTCGGGGTGAATAAGATTGAAGCGGGACTAAACACCTAAACTCCGCCAACAGCCACATTTCAAATCGAGCTGCTCAACCGGGCGCTACTTGGAGGAGTGAAGCCAAGAGAGAGGAAGAGGAAAAAGGGAGGAGTTTGGGGGTATGAGGAACTGTGTGTTTATTCTAATAGGCTGAAACTCCGTCCCTGCACCCTGAAGTTTGTAATGAGAAGCATCTCACTGTAATTACATCAGTCCTGTGTGATGTTACCAACTACTTGAGATCGTAGAGGCCACTAACACGTAGATTTAGGCATTTTTAAAACCAGTTCGCTGTAAACTAACCTAATTTGCACTAATCGATAATAGATTGTTTGGTTGATCATGTTCATTTTTATTGGACAAACTGAATGTAGGCGTCTGTAGCATGAGGAGTCGAGGCTGCGTCTCACAGCACAAACACTGGAGCCTCACAGTCCCACGTCTCGGCTCTGGCTCCTTGGAGATCACTATATTCCTCAGAGTGTGTTTACCTGCACATCAGTGTCCCGGGTTTTTGAATGTCCCGGTTTGGTGCTGGTGCAGGTTTACGCAGTGTCCCGGTTACTGCAACAGTCGAGTGAGTCCAAAAGACAAACACATTTCAGTCTTTTCATCACAACAGAAGCAAAATAAATAAAGTGACCGACAGAAATACAGTGAAATTATGTTAAATAAACATCTGCTCTAAACCTGCACATGTACGACCTGTGAAAACATGAACATCTCCAACACGACACACGCACAGAACAGACTCACCATCAGCAGAACATCCTCTGTCACAGGGAGAACACTCATATTCCACTGAGTCGAGTCCTTTAGTCCCACAGAAGCTGAAGCATCAGCACAAGGAAAGAGCTGCTTTTTTCAGCGTTTACAGTTTATGCAAATGAGCCATGAGGTTTTAAGTTTAGTTTCTGTAAAACATAAACAAATGTTTAAAGCTGCATTAAACACATTCTGATCTCACACTGATGTGGCTCTGTAGTGCTGATGGTTTATATGTTGTAAAGTTGAGTTTATTTATGCAGATTAGTAATAGTAATGATGATCATTTTAATATAAAAATGTTAATGATTAATCGATAATCAGCCGTTAATTTTCCCAACGAGCAATTAAGAAAATGTAATCGAATGTCCATCCCTAAACAACAGATACATTATAACATACATACAACAGTTTAGTCGTGAATAAAAGTGGATTTACAACTCACACTAATTACGTATGGTTGTTTGCAGAAAGTAAAGTGTAAGTTTCTTCTTCTCCTGCAGCTCCTCCCACTCCTATCGCCCCTCCCGAGCTGCTGGCTGTCGGCGCCACCTACCTGTGGATCAAACCCAACGCCAACAGCATCATCGGGGACGGGCCCATCATTCTGAAGGAGGTGGAGTACCGCACCACCACGGGAAACTGGGCGGAGACTCACGTGGTGGACGCCCCCACGTACAAACTGTGGCACCTGGACCCAGATGTGGAGTACGAGATCAAAGTGCTGCTGTCCCGACCGGGAGAGGGAGGCACCGGACCCCCGGGGCCGCCGCTGGTGACGAGGACCAAGTGCGCAGGTATGTGTCCGGCGTCTGTGCTGGAAACGAGGCTTTGCTTTGTTTTGGGACCGTATAGTTTTAAAGTCTCAATATACAGTCTGTGGTAGATCTCCTATTATCACTGATATCCTGCATTTTCAGACTGTTTCATTACCGACTCATATTGACTATTTTGTATATAGTGCAGGCTACAATATATAGATATACAGTGTGTGCTTTTTAGAATATATTTCTTTTTAGCTAGCACTGGAGTAAAGGTTGCATTGTAAAAAAATATCTTAATTCAATCTAATTTATATAATTTATTCTATTGTTATGGCTACAGATAAACCCATATAGTCCAATATTTGCGTTCTTTATCGTGTTGGCTTTTGGGTTTAAATCTCCAATAGAGGCTGATATTTTAATTTAGTTCAAACATTTACCTGTATTTCAAGAAAACCCCCACACACTGTCTCACTCCTCGTTTTCTTTTATTGATATGACATTTCAGTTTCTCTGGACCTTCCTCAGGTATGAGGACAGCCCCTTCCACTCCCTGTACAGTTGTGCTCATAAGTTTACAGACTCTGGCAGAATTGATGATTTCTTGGTCCAGAAGCTGCACATGGGACGTACTTGGATATTCAACATGATAATGATCCAAAACACAAAGTGGAGCTGTCACTGGCTCCAGCAGAATAAAGTGAAGGTTCTGGAGTGTTCGTCTCTTCTGACCTCAGTATCACTGAGCCTCTGGGCAGATTCAAGCTGCAGTTCAGACAAGAGCCCAAGAATTTACAGGAACTGGAGCCTTTTGCCCAGAAGAATGAGCAGCTTTACCATCAGAGGAAATAACACATCCACAACTATCACAAAAGACTCCAGCTTCACTGGGTCATTTGTGTCGTTTCTGTTTCATTATGATTTAAAAAGAGGAAACACAGTTGTTTGATAATAAACGGCTTCACCCAAGTACTAACCTTGAGTGAAAGAAAAGTTTTTGTGTTTTCAGTCATGTTCTCTGAAAGATGGACAAGAAATCAATCAAATTCTATCAGGGGCTGTAAACTTATGAGCACAACTGTATATAAGTTCATATATATATAAGTGCCCCCTTAAGAGTCGTCCTCCAATCATAACAGTGGAAAATAATACATTTACAATTAGACCCCAATAAACTATACACCAGTCTCTTGTGAATTAAAACACCTGGATAACACTTAGAAATGAGGCAGTCTCTTAACTTATATAAGTAGAAGGGGCTCCTCGTACCTGAGGAAGGTCCAGAGGAACTGAAACGTCATATCAATAAAAGAAAAACGAGGAGTGAGACGGTGTGTGGGAGATTTCTTGAAATACAGCTAAGAGCCTCTCCTCCAGCACACCTGCCGCCCGCTCAGGTGTGCAGAGGCTCCACAGAAACCATTTACCTAAAAATTCAGAATAGAGCACTTTTATTTGAATAGGACACTGCATAAAATGTGTTTACACTGCCCTCTTATCTTATTTGTAGTAAAACAAGGTTACGGATCAGTTTGTACAGAATTACAATTATATGATTTTGATTTTTGCTCAACAATAACAAAACATCTGACAATTAGCATAAGTACATATTCCGGCCATTACTTGTCTTTGCTGCATGAACAAAAGGAACAGGAAGAAGATAAATCTTATAAACCCTGCTCCTCTCACAGATCAAAAACATTTCTTTAATAAATTAAACATTTCTTTGATTTATATTGGCCCAAAATATTGTCAGTTTCTCTGGATTCTAAACCATCTGTATCAACATCATCCATGAAAATACCCGTATCAATCAATCTATAGTTATGGTAATTGGTCATTTATATTGTGATAAAAACTTTTTTGGGCCATATCGCTCTGCTCTACTTTGAAAACTAAGTGATACAGCCTTATCCTAGTGCAATTAGGATGCGGCATCTGGCACCAGTGGGGAATATGGAGCAGTTGTAGTGATGCTAAAAACTTTACGTGATGTGAAGCCATTTCGTGCACTGAAGTCAGATGTATGGACTTCGTGGACCAGGGGACCACGAGCTGCAGACCGGCCGCACTGACCCATTAGCAGCTCAGCCATGACTCAAAATAGGACTCGGCCCATTTCTCCTAAAAATGTCCGAGCGGTCACTCCGGGGCCTCTGTGTTTAGCTTCTGTAGCACATTTGTGGGAGCCACGGGAGGCCACAGACGAGGAGCTCCAAACAAGTCTCACTTCTGCCCGAGGTGCAGCCGGGACACAGCCCTGAGAACTATTGATTTATCATCAAAGCCTTCACAGCTCTTCACCCGCTAACTTTCTTCCTAATTTCGTCTGCTCCATCCCTCCATATGGCTCTCGCGTCTGGCTTATTTAATCTTACATTTGGAGCAGCGCTTTCACAGATGATTCGTGGTTATGTGAGTGAGTGTTAAGTCCTTGCTATTTTGTTCACTTGGCTCTAAATCCACTTCTTTAAAAAGGACTTCGGGGTTCCTTTTACATACAGATTTCTTTCTTTTTTTCCTCTCAACTCTTGAACATAAACTTAGATCTTGGCTGTGCTCCACGTGTCTATAAATATCCTCTTAACATTTTAAGCGTTACGTTTTTTTTCAAAGTGCAAAAACATGTTTAACTCATCCACTTTCCTCGCTGCCCGTTACTCTTCCTGATAAATTTAACAGTTTTATGTGATGACTGATAATGTAAGTGTTGGCTAATACTTAAGCTCATAAAGATAGACTTGAAATTCAGCGACTGTCCATAAATCTGAGCCGTATCTTTTCCTCTTGTGGCTTTATAGTCGCGGATATTAACGCGCGAAGGGCTGAATTCCCCCTGAGGTTATGGACTTTACGGAAGCGCCTTCTTAATTCAAAGCGCTTCTTCTGAACTGATGTTTATGTGACAGACGGTAATGTGAGTGTAGCTAATGCTTTGGCCGGCGAAGATGGATTTTTAATTCACCTGTCGGGTTCAGCGCGAACGGGCTGAGTCTGCTGCCGTTATTCTGCTGAGAGAAGCAGCTTGGACGTCGTGAAGGGACCAGCCTTTCAGCTTCAAACTCGGGGAAAAAAGATCAAAGATGGATCCCTGGTGTCTTTTGTAAGGGGACTGTAAAAACCCGTGGCAGTTTATGTCGAATCTCCGAGAAAATAATGAGCAACAGACCACTACTAAAAATGTACAGCGGTGTTTCCTCAGGCCCCATGAGGTTTGTGTCTGAGCGCGGGGGCTTTATGACGCATATGCATATTTTATACGTTTAACCGCATTAAAATAATAACCCTACTCAATTATTATTCCAGCCCCAATTAATGTCATATTGCAGTCGTTAAATAGGCCTGTTACAATAACAAATTTTGTATATTGCTGAAGAAAATACAGACTTTAAACGGTGATATTGAAATTAGTTTATGCCACTGACACAATTCCCCTAAAGCAGGACTGTCCCCCAAAACAATTCAAAATACAGTATAATATAGTTTAAAAATGCAAACTGCAATAAAAAATTAAAAAGCAGAATGACATACTTAAGTAATTAGGTCTATATCTGTATCTGTGTCTGTAATGAAATGTAGATGTTATTTATTAATATACCTCAAATCTTATCATAATGCAAAAAAAAATAAGTTAAAGTTCCCCACTCCTCTTTACCCTAAGAAAAAATACCCACAATAAATACACACCCCCAAAATAATTGCACTATCTAACATGTATTAAACAATAAGTTGATATGCAGTAATTATCGCAACAGGGCTGTCATTAAGTTTAAGGGAATTTGAGAAATTATAAAGCACGCCTGCTATTACTTCCTGGTTTGCGGACGATAAAAACCCTCAGAAATGTGCATAAACTCCCAAAAAGTTAGTCAGTAAATGCAGCAAACTGTTATTACAGCTGTTTATCACTGATTATTTAAGGCTGTTGTATGTGTGGAGTTTTAGTGCTGTGAAACTACTGTATTTTTCGAACTATAAGTCACACTTTTTTCATGATTTGGGTGTTTCCTGCGACTTATACTCAGGTGCGACTTATATGTAAATATATTATTTCTCATGTTGGTTATTTTCACACTGACAGCCACAAGGGGGCGCTCTAGGTGTGTGTGCCAGTATCTGCTACGCCTATTACTCCTATACCACTGAAAATTAAAATAAAATAAAATAAATTAAGCATCAACTTATGGAAACAACTGAGAAAGACAAATGAACACAAATGCCTCCAAAAAGAAAATCATTCTGCGGATTACAAGCTGCAAGTAGTGAAATATGCGGTCGAAAACCATAATCGAGCAGCAGAAAGAAAGTTTGGAGCGAGGAAATTGGGAGGAACTGGAGAAAAGTGGAGGATACTCAAACTGCAATAAAATAAATCTCACTGTGGGTTTGAACAATGTGCTGCCGGAAGAGGCTTGTCAACGGTGCAGTTACATCTCTACGTCCAGGGAGCTGCCAAGGCGATGAATATAAATGAGCTTGCGAGACCTTCTTGGTGTTACGGCTTCATGTAACGCACCTGCCTCTATCAGAGCACGGAAAACGATGTCCCAAAAACTGCAGCAGACTTCCAAGCCGAGGCCAACAGTTTGAAGTACTGAAATGTCTGTTCTTGGTCTCTGATTTGATAAAATTCCCCCCAAAAATGTGACTTATAGTGCGGCTAATATATGTTTTTCTTCATTGTGCATTTTTTTGGCTGGTACGACTTATAGTTTGGAAAATATGGCACTCATTTGGGCCTAATGTGAGTGTAAGCGGGTTTTATTCTGAAGTTAACCAGGTCTACTTTACTTTCTTATGGTTTTATAGCATCTAGTTTGTCTCATTTTCTCAATTTTATGGGAAATCAAGTTGTTTTTGAAGTCTCGTTGATGACTGTTGTAAGTCAAAGCCTGTTGTTCTGGACTCGTACATGTAAACGCTGTAGCTAAATGCAGGACTGTAGCCAAAGCAGATTTCCATCCATGATCAGAGGACGCACTAACGACTGGCCTGCAAGCTTTGAAATGTACCTTTTCAATACGTAGAGAAAGTGCTGCAAACAATACCTCATTTGACTTTAAGTGAATGCACCAATCAAACCTTAACCCCCGTCTAAGCTTCCTGGATACTAATTCTAACACTGTTGAATCTTCCTAGTAACACGCTCTAATCTGAGAGGTGTTACATGTGGCGCGGAGCAGCACAAGTGAAGATGGAGGTGAGAAGTTTGTCTGTCTGGAGAAGAACAAGTGTGAAGTGTTTGAAAAGCTCCGATCCTCCGTTCTCCAGCCCGACAAAAGGCTGTGGTCCGGAGGTCTCGTGGTCAGTGGTTTGTGCAGGGCCCTGAGCTGCGTCATGTCACGTACTTTTACATTGATGCACAGTGTGAGCCTGGCACCAGTGGACCGTCTGTAATCAACACTTTGAGAGCTGTGAGGAGGCAGCTCGAGTAACACCAGGGGACTGGCAAGGGGACTTTAAACCTCCGACTAGACTCATTTTAGAGGCAAGTGTGTAACTAATCACTAAGCAGAAATGGAAGCTTTCAAAACAAGCAAAATATCTTAGGTATAGGTAGATGTAACTTTAAGAAGACATTGTGCTTTGTGTAAAATCCCTCGGTCGCTCAGGTAGAATCCACAGCAAAGGAGAGAATTCAAATTTTGTTTTGTTTCGCCATTCATCTAAGATGGTTCTTCACTTCTGGTCAGACGCTGGAGGACACTGACTTATATTTGCCTGCAATAGGGCATCTATTGTTCTCTTAATTTGTTTTGATTTAGGTTTGAGGATGGAGTTAAAAAATGGAGACAGATGGTTTCCATTCTCAGATGAACTCCATTCTCAAACCTAAATCAAAACATATTAAGAGAACAATGGGTGTAGCCAGGTCAGGCCCGGAGGTGTGAACGCTCCATTATGGCCCTGAATGATTCTGTTAATACGGCCCCACACTCAGGGATATTTCAATAGGCCGAGTGAACAACAGGAGCTGTAAACAAGTAGGGTGTTAATTTAATATTTTTTTTATCCTTTATTGTGACTTTACATTGACAGTGACAAAGTAATAGTAGAGGCAACAGGAATAACAGCAACAACAGCAGCAGCAACAACAACAAACAGAGAATAGACCACAGGTTTCAGTTGTTTCAGTGTATGGGTGAGTGAGTTTGTACTGATGCATCTGTGCGTGTAGGTGGGCCAAGTAGTGATGCACTGTAAAGTGACAGACACACACACACACACACTCACACACACACACACACACACACACACACACACACCATCGCCACCACCACCATCATCCCCATCACCATTATTCTTTTTCTGTTTCCAGAAATGTTTTGATAACCATTATCAGTAATCAGTAGAGTCAACCCTCCACCTATCATTTCTGCCCCCAACTGTTGATTTAAAAAAAAAAAAAAAAGTCCCCTTTTTTATTTAAAAAAAAATATAGATAGATAGATTTTTTTTTACGCTTCTGATGTGTGGTGTCTAAGGTGTAGGGTGGGTGTAGTAGGGTGTTAATTTCAGAGTAATTTCTTTGTATCTAACTCCTCCCTTTGCAGGCAGATATAAGTCAGTGTCCTCGAGCGCCTGACCAGAGCTGAAGAAGCAGCTTGGATGAGCTGCGGAACATATTCAACCAAATTAAATTTACCTAGTTGACAAATTGAATTCTCTTCTTTGCCACATGTTGTGTTTGTGTATACACTGTAGTTATTAGGGGTGGAAGAAGAAATCGATTCAGTGATATATCGTGATACTTCAATGCACAATTCTCAAATCGATTAAAAATGCATCTGAATCAATTTATTAAAATAATATTTTTGACTAAAATGTATTAGTTGCATTCACTGTTCTCATGACTTTAAAAAAGTAATAAACATTTTGGTTCTCGTGTAGGCGTAGTTGCTAATATTATTAGAATTATTGATAAATTGCGATATATTATCTGTTGTTTTAGTATCAGGATATATCGTGATATATCGAATCGTAACATGCATATCATGATCTGTATCATATTGTCAGATTCAAGGCACTGCACACCCTTAATAGTTATAGCCTATGACACCCACGGATCATTATGTTATAATTTGCACATTAAATTCAGAATCTAAAACAAGTTAATAAAAGTTGTTGCCCAGTGGGAGCTGATGTTGCCCTAAACATCATCACTATTGAGCCATGCAGCTGTCGGCGCCTTTGAAGAATAGTTGCACATCTTGGTAGCAAGCAGCTTTTTCTCAGCTTTTTTTTAAACCAAAATGACTGTGCGACGCCGAATTTAAAGTAAGCCGAGAGCAGCAGCTGTACAGCAGTGACTGTGAAAACTGGAGCTGATTTGCAATATGGTGTCTTGAAAATGAGATGACTCAAACTTGCACAAATCACTGCCAATACGACTTGGAGTGAGTAAATGGTGAGGGGCAGCGACTGTGACATGGTTAAAAGCTCTGAAAGGTCGATTTTGCATAATGGGTCGGCTTTAATGCTCAGTGACATGTTAAGGTGCAGCCTCCAATAATCACACGTGGTTAAAGATAAGCTGTCTTTATCCATCAAATGCGTCCACGAAATATTGACCGGTAAACAGTGGTGAAGGTGTAGAATCCATAAAGTGTGAGGAGGAGACCGGGATAGCGTAAAAGGAAAGAATTCTCAACCACAGTATTTCACATTTTCTCTTAAATTAGTTTGGAGCTCTCTGACACACAAACACACAGACTTTGCTACGGCTCCTTTTTGCAAACAATTCAGAAATCATTTGGCCTCTTAATTAGGTCCAGACAGAAATGCTCCATAAAGCTAAGTGCAAACCAAAGAAGTCTATTTGTGGGAAGAGCACTGGCAGCTGTGCTATGTGTACTAAGACGAAAATTGCGTCTGATATTTTAAAATGATGCTGGCCGCTTCTGATTACATCTCAGACTGACGAGGTTTGTAGTGATTCAGTGTTTGAATCGTCGTGCTAAAGTGGGAGTTTACATTTTACATCGTATATATTCACGTCGATCAAAATAACATCCACACAAAAATGACAAATCACTTGAAATTTGCACCATCCCCATGCCAAATCTACACTTTCAACTCTTTTTTAACCCTTTAAATGGTCATACACATCCTGCCAGGGGTATTTTTGGAAGTATCTTGGCTATTTCAGACATTATTTCGTAAATCAATAATCAGTATGACTTTATACCCCTATTTTGAACAATACAATATCAGTTCTTTTTGCAGAATTTTCACACTAAACAGTATTCTTGATGTTACGGGTGGAAAAAATGTCTTTTAGATGCACTGTCGAACAATCCCTGACCTGGCCATTTAAAAATAGCGGTTGTGTTCAATAAAAATGTTTCATCCTGCAGTTGTGGACATTAAAAAGTAACCACTCAATATGAATGATAAAATGCGTTGTAAAACATAAACATGCAGCGATAATTGTTCGTGCATCAACTCATGAGCCTCAGAACCATGACTGAATTGAATCGTGAGACACCCATAGCTTCCCACCCATCCTCCATATTCATGCATCCATCTTCTTTCGCTTTCGCATCCATCTTCTTTCGCAGGTCTTTCCTTCCTGCTGCTGTCAGACTTTACAATGAACACTGCTAACTCTGCTGCCTGTGCAATACTGGGACCCTGTGCAATAATGTAAGATAGTAATTTATTGTATATATAGCTTTTTGATTGCAATTTATTGTATATATTGTGTATATATTGTCTTTAGATCCCTATAGTGTTTGTCTATTTTTAACTTAACTGTACTCTATTGCTGCTACTGTTTCTTGCTGTTCTCTTTACTGTGCGTTGCAACACTGAAATTTCCCCATTGTGGGACAAATAAAGGATATCTTATCTTATCTTTATCTGGGCCCAGATCGCAGGGACGGCAACCCTAACCCTAACGCCCAGACTTCCCTCTCCACACTCTTCCAGCTCCTCCGGGGGGACCTAAAGGCATTCCCAGGTTATCTGAGAGGCTCATTTTTCTTTCCTCAGAATCAGAATGGATTCATTTCCATATGAGTGAACAGGTTCACAACATTAGGAAATTGCTGCGGTACTTGGAGCAGAATACGACTAACAATGCAATAAATGAAATATAATAAAATAAAGTACAATAAACTATGTAATGCAACACAAAAATGTACAAATTTACAAGAATATAACAGTGCAGGTAATGATCAGTGCAAAGAGATAGGTGCAAAAAATATGTGTGACTGAATCAGAGTGGGGGGTGGGAACAGTCTGAGTGTTTTTGTTCATGAGTCCCACAGAAACTGTTTTTATGGCAAGAGGTTCTGGTCCAGAGCATGTCCAAAAGTCCATGACCAGGGTGGGAAGGAAGAAAGATGAGATTCGACCTCCACGTGTCCGAGTCCTGGAGGTGCACAGGTCCTGAAGAGATGTCAGGCTACAACCAATCACCTTCTCAGCAGAGCACAACACGCTTCCTTCTTCTTAAATCCTCTCCTCGATTCTGCAGGAAATGGGCGAGGAAGTCCCGCCCACAGAGGAGGAGGATATAAACTCCTCACTGAGACCAATAAACTTTGATTCTTTTATCCGATGTCCACCTCCTGAAGCCTCCTTCAGGTTCACTCCAATCTGCGGTTTTCTTTGGGACAACACTTCATATGACACATTTTATTGACAGCTGAAAAATGGAGGATCGAGGAGAGGAATTAAGGAGAAGAAAACGAGGAAAGAGAACTGAGACGCAGCAAGTTCTTCCGGTCTGTCCTGGATCTTCCCCCGAGCTTCCTTCCTGTAGGTCCTAAGAGAGGTCTGCAGTCTTGTTCTTTCTGCTATTACCTAAAGCTCATGACCATAGATGACAGTGTAAGAACATAGATTGACCGGTAAATCAAGAGATTATGCCTTTTGACTCGGCTCTCGTTTCAAAATTTTGATTATCTGCCCACCTCTAACCCTACTCCTGATTTTGTCTAATTTTCTGATTATAATTGAACCTTTGTAATTGTTTTGTTTCGTGGAAATCAGCGGTTCCCCGTGAGCATCAGCCAGAGACCATATTCATAAAGCAGTTTTTCTAATGAGCAAACACTCCAACTCTGAGCTAAGTCGCGGGGCTTTCTCCGAGAAGATGTGGGGGTACTGCGGCGCGTGGAGTCTCCTTTAATTGTGCACTTTTGTAATTGGCCCATCGGGAGAGCTTTGCATTGTTTCCACGGCAACGAGTCTGTTTCTTTGTCTGAGCACAGCGGGAGGAAAGGGCGAAGAGTGGGAGCTAAAGGGGCCTTTGGGTTTAAGAACAGTCAGAGATACAAAGATTAGAGGAGAGGAGAGAGGCTGGGAAAGGCTGGGTTTGAGGTTTTGGGCGATAAAAGGGTTATACAAGTAAGAAATGTAAGAAATTATACATCAAGATGAAAGGTGTAGCGAACAGGATGATTCAACACGGCGTAGGAGTGAGACATAAAGAAGTAAAACTATTTGATTGGAAGATTGAGCCCTCGGAAATTACAATAATGAAAGGATTTTTCTTTAGCGCGAGCCGATTTCTGCACTGGAACTTGTCATTTGTAAAGTGAGAGGATTATGACACTGAGGATAGAGACTTTTTAGGTAGTTTAGCTCAAGGGGTCAATAGAATCTCCATCAGTGAGATTAATACTGGCTCTAGGGTACGGTAGGGATACAGCGCTTTAGTCGATGGTCTTAGTTGACCAAATCTTTCATTAGTCCGCCCAAAATTGTATTAAGATTATAAGAATTTACATGAACAGATGAAAGGAAAAGATATTTAAGATTTAAAGATATGAGTTTGTTGGAGTTTTGGGACAGTAAAGATGCACTGCGTAAGTTTTCAGGTGGAGGATGTGCAACCTGTTTGTCGTCTTGGAGATTTTAAAGCTTTACCAAAAATCTTTGACACTTATTGTTTGTTCCTGATAATTCTGCATGTTTTTCGTCATTGGGAAGAGGCTTTTTGCTTTTTTTTCCTACCTTTTTTACTATTGCAAAGGCCTATTTTCAGGATTATTTGGTAGTTGTGAAATATTTGTATTATTTAATAGTGCAAGAATCCAATTTTAATAGTGCAAGAATCCAATTTCTTAGAATGTGACTGTTCTGGTAGTTGTGAAATATTTGTATTATTTAATAGTGCAAGAATCCAATTTCTTAGAATGTGACTGTTCTGTATAATTATGCAAAGAAATTAAGTTCAGTCCTGAAAGAAAACAACACATTTATTTTATATCATCAAGTATATAACATTATATTCTGTATTTTTACAACAATATTCAACAATATTTTAATGAAAAATAAAAATATTCAACAGTATTTAAGTGAAAATATGCATTTCACATGATATATCCACTTTTCTTCTGTAACACTTTAACCGGTTAAGAATCAACCAAAAATGTGACATTCTTGATAGTTTTGGAGTCAATTTTCTTGCTTGTGCTCAATATTGCGCTCCAAAATGCGCTGTCAAAATGTTTTAGTACGACTTAAGTAAACAATATAGTAAAAAATATAATAAAATACAGATATAATAAAAATGTAATAAACTATAATAACATACAAAGGTGCAGGTAGGATTAAATAAGGTGTAGGTAGAGTATTTCACAGATAAGTTCCATATTGCACATAACGGTATTGCACGTGGATTGTAGAGCAGGTTATTGCACACACAGATATCAGATATCGGTGTCATCAGGTTGTTCAGAGTTAAATTGCAGCTGTGTGGGAGCGTTGGAAGACAGAAGGTGAACTCACATTTACCAAGACAGAGGCAACGCCGGGCGAGTTACGCCACGAAAATAGACCCATTCATTAATGCGCTTTATAGTCCGAAAAATACGATAGCTATTTTGGCCCTAAATCACGATATGAACATTCATAACAGACCAATCCGCTGCCCGCTTTCCGTGACGTTGCTCCCACTTTGCGTCAGGAACAACTTGCTAACCGCCCGCCTCCACTAAACTCATAGTGTGAGCAGGTTCTGACTGGTTCTTTGGTTTCAGCCTTATTTTAATTTTATTTTTAATTAACCTTTATTTAACCAGGAACGTCCCATTGAGTTTATTAATCTCTTTTTCAAGGGAGTCCTGGCCACGCACACATCACTTTCATACTAGGCAATGTGGGTGAAGTGTCTTGCCCAAGGAGACGACAGTTTTTGCCACAATTAGATTTCCAAATATGGTCCCCGGTTGCAGATACGCCGCTATAACTGCTAGCCTTGATGAGCTTCGTTTGGTTGCTGTGCTAGGGGTGACGCTGTGGGTGACGTCACACTTCCTAAGTCCACTTTTGTGATACAGTTTATGCTCACCAGGTCAAATTACTGGTATTTTAGAGCAACAAACACGTCAAAGGAAATAAATGCTGATGCCAGAACCTCCATCAGAAAAGATTTGCGCTCCATTAAGAATATTCTTCTTACTAGGACTTCTGTGTTTATGTTTTTCCCAAGATCCTAATAATGTTGACAGGTTTTGAAGTAAAAATGTCTTCGACTACGGCTCTTGACTCTTGAATGGACCTCCTTTGGCATTTGCCGCTTTCATGATGTGCTCTGCGACGCCTGGAGTGTATTGAAGGTGATGGAGGCTGGGCGCTCTCAGCAGTAAGAGCAGAGGTGCTGTGGCAGACGGCAGGACTCACCCGGACTCATCTGAAACATATTCTGACAGATGTGAGCTTCAGGAGCAGATCAAAGAGCAGAGTGTGAGATCTCTGACACTTTACACCAGCTCTGATCACACGAGCTTTCATGTCCACAGCGCCAGGGAGGGGGAGATCGGGATTTAGTTGATGTTTGTTAGTTTTTAGGAGATTTCTCTGTTTTCTTATGGTTACCTTCATAAAACTAAATATAGTTTAACTCTCTTGCCACTAACTAGCGAGCTGTGTTTTATGACTCAATTTACACACTTTGCTTTTGGAAATTACAGCTTCTCAAAGTTATAAACATAAGTGGGCTTACACAGTGGGTTTTCATTCAAAGAAAAACTAGGCAAGCAAAAGAGAAAAAAACACAAAATAAAACAAACCAAGAGACATTTTAACTTGATGCGGATTCTGCTTATGCCTGTCACTGTAATACATTGTGTAGTGATATATTATACAAAGGCAAGGCAAGTTTATTTGTACAGCACAATTCGTACACAGTAATTCAAAGTGCTTTACAGAATAAGAAATACATAAAAATCACAATACAAACAAATGTGCAGATGGTTCATGTGGCACTAACATGTCACAGATGGACTTTGGTGCTCGGCCTTGGAGAGACTTGAGGTTATGGAGAGCCACTTTAGGTTATTTTTACAATTAAACGAATCGCCGTATCACCATATCACCGTATTGGAAACGTTTTGTGTTTGCGTGCATTTGGGGGGTCAGGTGCTATGAGGATTGGGCAGCAAGCTGCCCCCGCGACCCAGCCGAATAAAGCGGGAGAAGATGGATGGAAACGTTTTGCATCCAGACACATCGTTTATGTGTCCACAAAACCGCTAGTCACATGACTAGGCTGGCATCACGTCGTCACAATGTCATGTGGGCAGTAAAAACAACGAAGTG
Source organism: Odontamblyopus rebecca (assembly GCA_030686955.1). NCBI lineage: Eukaryota > Metazoa > Chordata > Actinopteri > Gobiiformes > Gobiidae > Odontamblyopus > Odontamblyopus rebecca. The sequence continues at coordinate 39,457,214 of CM060656.1, read as the reverse complement.
GAGCACCGTGTCTGAAGTTGCAGCAGCCAATTTCAAGTTGAGGAAGATGGCAAGCATGAAAACAGTCTTTCCGTGGACCGACTTTGAGGGTCAGTTTCTAGCTACGCTGTTTCCCATTTGTCTATGGTTTGTTTAAACTGTTTTCCGCAATAGCATCACATCACCGATGTTGCAAATCAGCGAAACATGAAGGTGCAAGTTTTCCATCGGATTAGTGTGGGCAAAATCCTCCTGCGGGTTCACCACCCGCAGAGGGGTTCATTGGGGTCGGGTGCACAGAGGACTGCATGGTGAACTTCTGCCCTCACGACCCAGCCGGATCAAGCGGAAGACGATGGATGGATTAGTGTGGATAAACACTGCATCCACAACAAAAATGACTCAAATACGTATTAGTGCGGATGGGGCCTTAAAGTCTATTCTATCAAAGAAATACATGACAATACTGAAGCCCTCTTACTTCCACAATAGCCCTAGAACACTGCTTCTCAAACTTTTGACACAAAGAACCACCGAAGGGAAAGAAATATCTCTCCAAGCACCACCAGATCTTAATCAGATCTAGGACTACTTAATTTATGATGTAGGGCTAAACCAGATCTAGAAGTTACTCAAAGAAAGACAAAAATGTACTTTAAATCAAAATAAATCAAATAACTGCGGAGGACCTCATGCACAACCAGAAGGAGCCTGCTTACTAACCACTACCACTGACCTAAAGCAGTAAAAACATAAAGATGCACCGTGTAACCTTTTGATTGGGGTCTGTCACCTGCTTCTTTCTATGGATATGTCACTGCTCTGCCTGGAACCTTCCACAGTGTGACATTAAACTGCTCAACTTATTAAATTAGAGGTGGTTTTAGAGCTCAAAAATACCTAGAAAAACAGTTAAGCTATTCTGACAGATTTAACTTGGTCTAATTTGGTCTCCATGAGGATAGAACGGTTTAATACTGCACTGTGAAACATTCCAGGCAAAGCAATAACATGTCCATGGAGAAAAGCATTTGTCGGACCCCCCACCAGAAAAGTGCACCTTTAAATAAATGAAAACGTAATGTAAATGTAAGATAAATGTTGAGCCCAAAATGTGTCTCTCCTCTCACCTCTTGAGCCAACATTGATGTAGTAATTATCAGACTGTCGTACATAAAGCTTCAGACGGGCCAGTGTGGACGTCCAGGAGCAGAGCGGAGCCTCGTGCCTGAAGGCCACATCCATAAAGAGTGTGATTTAGAGTGGACAGCGCCGCTCTGCCGGACCACACTGATCTCTGTCCACTCGTACATCACTTCTGTTCTGTGGACGAGCTGTAAACGACTCCGCCTGTGTCCAGTCCACTGAACTCTCAAATAAGGCTGCACGGTGTGAGAAAAATAGGTTTTGTAGGGCGATAACAGTATTTTTTTTTTGTATCAAAGGCCTAACTTTTCTGGTGGAGGGTCTGTCAAATGCTTTTCTTCATGGAGATCTTATTGTTTTGTCTGGAATGTTTCATTATATGGCATTAAACCTTTCTGTCTTCATGGAGACCAGATTTGATCGGACCAGAATCCCAGTTTTTCGGAGTATTTTTGAGTAATAAAAGCGCCTGGAATTGAATAAATGTTAGATGGTCGATCTGTTTAATGTCACATTGTGGAACGGTCTAAGCAGAGCAATGACACATCACAGAAACAACAAGGTGACAGACCCTGAAGCGAAAAGTTACACAGTGCAGCTTTAAGTATAGTGAAGCTGGAATGAGACACCAAAGACAGTTTTGAGTGTTTCTGGACATATTTCTATACTAAGAGTAAAGTGGATGCATCTGAATACTTTGTCAAATGGTATTTACCTGCATTTTTCTTTTGCAAATGAACAGTTTTCTTATTGTCTATTGTCATTGTCTTCCATCCATCCATCCATCTTCTTCCGCTTATCCGGGGCCGGGTCGCGGGGGCAGCAGTCTAAGCAGGGGCTCCCAAGCTTCCTTCTCCCCAGCCACTTCCTCCAGCTCCTCCGGACGGACCCCGAGGTGTTCCCAGGCCCAGAGACATAGTCCCTCCAGCGTGTCCTGGGTCTTCCCCGGGGCCTCCTACCGGTGTCATTGTCTTATTGTATTTTATTGTCTTCCATAAGCCTTTTTAGAACGCTAGTTTTTATGGGAATGTTTGATAGTTAGTCTGTAATTTTGTCTCTTGTCAAGTCTTTAATAACTTTATGTCTGGTCTTGAAAGTTTCGTTTAATTGCATGAGAAAACACATGACTTAAAATCAAAAAACCAAAGACCAAAACAAGGAAAATTGCAGGTTTGAAAATTAAAAGTTAGAGACAGAAATAAGAAATTTCTATATTTATTCTAAAACAAAGCTGTCAAAATAACAACCTTAGTGCAAAACTTTTACGTTACGCAACCCTATTTTCAAACAAACTTCTTTTTCAATTTTCTTTCCACTTGTTGCCATAGTTATTTTTTCTGTTTTGTTTCTGTAATTATCAGAGTCAACAGGCGCTTCACACAAACTGAAATAACACTTTGCCAAAGTTACTAGAAAAGAAAAAGGAAAAAAAATAACAAACTTGCGCCGAGTTACTTCTAAAACAATCGAAATCCATATCATGTGTAAAGCTCCCTTCATCTTCCCGCACTCTTTCATCTTCCATTATAACTTCCCCTCAGGCCAAAAAAATTGAATTGGAAACTAATTTAAAGAAGGTCTAAGTCTCTCTGGTCTAGCGCGGTTTTAAGGTATTACTGGAATTTTCCCCCCTGCCTCGTGTTCGGTTCCCACAAAGGAGAGCGCAGCCGTCGTAGAATCCCCCGTTTCTCCGCCGAAGCCTCCGGAGGGGCAGGGAGGGTCAGAGGACAAAGTCGGAAAGAACAAAGAAGCGATGGAGCCTGTTTCACGTGAGGAGGAGAGAGGATGATGAAAACTCTCCAGAGACGAAAAGGCGAATCTTCAATAATTGCCGTTCGTTAACAGGTTTATTATGATCTCTTTGGAGTTGGACGGTGGAAAGGGTTTGGTTGGATTTTATCTGGACACTGATTTAAAAATAAAAGAAGCAGATCTACCTTTAAAACCTTTTCTATCTCGGATGAACGCAGGATTACACCAGCGCTGGACACTAAAGTGGATTTCCATAATAAGGGAAAAAAGGCTTGATGCACAATACCAATTTTGATACTTACTGGTATTGGATATTGGCTCTTATATAGAAAAATTAGCTGGATCTGATATTGGCTTCCTCATATGGGTTAAGTCCAGATTAGGGATGGACATGATTAGTCGACTAATCGATAACTGATTGTTAAGAATTTTGTCGATCATGTTTATTTTTAATCAACAAACTGAATGTAGGTTGCTGTGCGTAGTCTAGCATGACAAAAACACTGGAGCTGTGGCCTCACAGTCCCACGTCTCGGCTATATATATATATATATATATATATATATATATATTTCAGTCTCTGCTCTGGTATCGGTTGATATCGAGTATCGGCTGAAGCAAATATTGTTTTTTTAAGACAAACAAAATAATTGTGTTTTTATGGTCTTTTTTTTCAAACTCAATTTCCAAGATGTGATACCCAATACAAAGTTTTGATGATGATAGCCTACCCCAATTAATGTCCTGATGTTTTGTTTTTAATTATGTGTCTTAATTGTTTGTACGGTGTCCTTGAGTGCCCAGAAAGGCGCCTTTAAATAAAAATGCATTATTATTATTATAGAAAGATTATTTTAAAAAAAAACAACAACCGTGCATAGTTTTCAATGCAAAATAATATTTTATTTAAATACTTATAGTTTGGTATATTTCCGGTCCTATTCTGCCCTATTTACGTCATGTTTTTTAGGAGAACTAAGAAGGCAAATGTCAAGAAGCTGAAGTGGGCTCCAGTCTGCCACTGCCACTAACAACTCCAGCGTTTTCAAAGGGCAGACTGGAGACATGGTGGGGCTTTAAAGTGCTAAAATAAGTGTAAAAAATAACCACATTTTCTCCATATTTTTCGTTTTTTAGTTCAAGGAAATGGCCGTCTTGTACGGAGCTACTGAGCTCTGTTAGAAAAAGGTGTAATATTATTCAAGATAGAGCAAAGAGGTAATCTATTTCATATCCAGCTTTATTAAAACCATCAGAGCCTTAGGCAGAGTCAATTTCCAAAGCAATGGGGGTTGAGAAGTGCGTCAGAGCTCGTTCAGAAAAAGGAAAATCTCTACGTGTGAACCGTAAGGTAATAAAAAACTCCATACATTTTCTCTCCTCTTAGCATATCGTCCATAATATTTCGCTATTTCCACCAGCATGACGGACACGAATAGACGAGACGGAAGGAGACGGGAGTAGAGCTGGAGGAGACGGGAACAGATTCAATGGTGTAATGAGGAGATTGATGTTGGGCCCAAGGTTCAACTGGGAACGAGAGCGACAGAGGCCAGCCCGGAGACAGAGGGATGAAACATGGAGAGATGGAGGACGAGGAGAAGCTGCAGGCTCAGAAATAAAAGGCTGTTAAAGTATTGTCACCCGGCCAATTATATTTCTCATAACAGACACGCAGACAGAACATTTTCAGAGCAAATTCTCCGGAAGACTGACGTTTCTTTCTAGTTGGAAGCAGGAGTTGTAAAAATAAGTCGGTGCCCAGAGTCTATTTGTTAAATACTGCGATCCAGAATACACACTTTTTCAGTGCTTTTAGTGCTTTCAGTGTTCAGATGGGCATGATTGACAGGTGGATTAGCCAATCAGGGACACGTGTGGTTTGTTGGTATCAAAACAAATATGGCTGCTTACTCTATCTTACTCTATTTCTATACTTTGTTTTTACTTGTACATACATTTATATAATTCTACCTTATTTACACACTGGTCTCTTGCTATTTTTGCTTCTTATTTAAAATTTTTACCATTTATATTTTTGCTCTTTATTATTATAATATATTATTATGTGTGAGGTTCTGTGTCCAGATTATTTCATTTTCATTTGAAGAAGTATCAAAATCGGTCAAGAAAGTTTTAGAAATGTTAAAGTCACAAAAACACTAGTCGGCAATTAGACGCTAAATTCCAAAACATATAATATACTGTATTGCATGATTATAATGTTGTTTCCTCATCACAAACAAACATGGGTTTGTGTTTTGTTTCATTCATTTAACACACAGATCCTGCACATTTAGGCTGAATTCGTCTCTGTTCCACCTCGTGATGTCATGTGGTGATGTTTTTAAACTCCGTACACGTTCACTTAAATCATTTGGACAATTTCAGCCCTGGAGTTGCCGATTTCTGCTGAACTAAAGGTAAATGGTAGCTGAAAACTACCGCTTCATGACATCACAAGTTGGAACAGAGCATTTTCAGCTTTGGCGTTATAGGCCAACTAATAATAAACGGTTACTCAAACACGTGCGAATGAAACAAAACACAACTCCAGGTATGTTTTGGACGTGAAAACAACATTCTGACATGACTTAAAACTCACAAGAGTCAATTTGCGTAATATAAGACCTTTAATTTCACCAGACTATCTTTCGCAGACTCCTCCTCTTCATTTTCATGCCACTCGACACTCCGACGAGCTCAGACCCAGCACAGAGATCCTTATTGTTCAGAAGACTTCCACATTTACAAACCCCACACTCTCCCCTTCGGACCAGGGGCGGCGCCAGACAGTTTTGGTTGGGGGAGCCTTGGGGGCGCTGTGTTCTTCTATGGAGGTGCACCCTTAACGTGTTGATTTAGAGTCTTTTATGGATGTGAGCGCATGTCTGCCCCTCATCCTGTTTGCTTTGCTGTTTTAAACCAGTTCAAATGTAGTTAGCCCCTGTTGTGATTATAGTACGGAATTATAGTTTTATTTTACTCATTTTGAACAGTCTGGGGTTGCAATTTGAATATTACCGTATTTTTCGGACTATAAGAGGCACTCAAAAATAGACAGTGCACCTTATAATTTGGTGCACCTTCTGTATTAACTCTGGTTGTGTTTACTGACCTCGAAACTATTTTATGTGGTACACAACGCTCAAAAATCTGTCAAAATGTTTTAGTACGACTTTGTTAAGCTACAAAGCCGCACTGCTGGATGGATTGTCGCATAGAACATGAAAGCCCTCAGAAACACTCGCGCATAGGACAGAAATCCCTGCATATTTGGGAAATCCCTGCATATTTGGTTGCAGCTGAACACAAAACAAACTCTCGAATGATTCCAGTCGTACATAAAATGTGTTGTGTGTTTCATCCATCAGAATACGAAATGAAAAGTTACGACATCAAGAATTACAATCACGAAATGAAAACTTACGATTACTGCAGTGTTTATCGACTGAGCCAGGACTGAACAGGGACTACAACAGATCCAAACCGGGACTAAGCCAAGACTAAACCAGGTGTTAACCAGGGCTAAGCCGGTACTAAACCAGGACCAAGACTGTCATGTCCTTTTGTGCACACAGGGCTAACTCATTCGAGAGTTTATGGATCCCATTTTATGCTCAACAACAATCAAACATGCACAGATCTCCAGGCACACGAACACCCCTGAAAGACTCCGTGCTACGTATTGTCGGAGCATTACGGTGACCATAGTCCGGAGCCTGGCAGAGTAGTACGTACTGTGCTTCCACATCATATCATGGTGAGTATGAGGAGCCCAAAATGGCCCCTGCTCAGAGACATGCGACTCACACGCCCAAGTGAAGCAAACTAATTCGGTGTTTGCCGTCATTCCGGGTGGATTAACTAAAGAACTCCAACAGGTCGTTCAGAGTTAAACTGCAGCTGTGTGGGAGCGTTGGACGACAGAAGGTGAACTCACATTCACCAAGACAGAGGCAACGCCGGGCGAGTTACACCACGATCTGCTGATGGATCGTGGACGCCTGGGCTAAGAGATCAGGCTCACTTAATGCGCCTTATGTATGAAAATAGACCCATTCATTGATATTGCGCCTTATAATGCTGTGTGCTTTAATAGTCCCAAAACAACGGGAAAATGTGAGCAGTCCAGCCCAAGAACATAGAGAAAAAACCCTGCACACCATCATACATGAACCATCAACATGTGAGATTTATTAGGACCTGCAGCGTTTCAGCACTAGGACTTCATCAGGCGAAGGGCCCCTATAAACATGGGGGTTAAGGCGGTGCACTGGCCATTGTAGAGGAGGCGACTGTCCCCTCAAGCCTCTTTAATGGCACCACCGCTGTTTCGGACCCCTTTTCCATTTGTGTTAAAGAGTTTGTGTTAGAGTCATTACAGAGGCAGAGTTTATCGCTGAAGCACCTGAACCTGGACACAGTGAGCTGGTGTGTGCGGCGCTGGGCTAATGTAGCATTGATCACCTGCTGTTTGACTGTGGGGCCTATTTGTCTGACTGGACTGTTTTCCATTAGCACGAGACACGCACCGGGGCGCTCTACCTGTTTGGAGTCTCACCGTCGAAGCAGGAGGTCTCTGCACATTAGTGTCTCGTGGACGTGTTATTGCTTTGTCTGGAATGTTCAACACTATTGCACCCGGAAGTATTTATTCAATTACAGGTGGTTTTATTGTTATCACACATTTGTCTCAGTGGAGATAGATTTCCATACTCTAGAATATTCTACGTAATTTCTCCACGGAAAGAAGAAAGTTTTGGACTCTCCATTAGAAAACATAATGCATGTCTGGAGAAACTGTACTTGTATGTCGTCTATAGGCCTGGACAAAAAATCGATTCAAAATAAAAATCGAGTTGACAAGTCAAATCGATTAGTTTTTTCAGATTTAAGATTTGTTTTGTTTTTTTTATACAGCGCAACATTTTGCATTCACTAAGACTTCCTCTTGTCTTTCCGTAGTCATTTCCTCTTTCATCTTTAAGTCATGTTAACAAGTTGTTGCCTCCACAAAGCTGGAGTCAGGTTTTGTTTCATTCACACGTGTTTAAGAAACAGTATTAATCTTTTTGTATCTCGGAAGCTCAGCATGCTCTCTCTTTTTTTATTTGTTTATTTCATTCATAAAGTATAAAAAGACATTAACAGTGTCACAATATCAAACATACAAAAATTAATGAAAATGTTCTCTGCCCCTTTTACATTTTCCAGTCACCTTGAAACATTTCAAATCAGCACATTTCATTTCAGTCACAATTGTTCATCAATTATAAACAGAAATCTTCACTTTTATGCGCCACAACTTCTTTTTCATACTCACACAGCACTGGATTTAATGTGTTTTTTTAAAGCCGTCATTATACTTGATCCTTTGATTTCTTTGTCTGGATTCTTCCATAAATGAACTCCTTTCACAGCGACGCTTCGCTCCATCACCGCGGTTCTGAATCTGGGTTTTTTTAAACATGTCAGTTCCTTTTAAATAGCAGTTGCTTGTTCTTTTCACGAACAGTCTTTGAATATTTACAGGTAACACTCTGCACTTTGCTTTGCACAGGACTTTGAGGATACTTAAGTCAACAATATCACACATTTTCAACACTTTAAGTTGAACAAATAATGGGTTGGATGGCTCGGTTGAACCTTGAGCTCAGTAAAGATGGGAAATTCCAAATTGTAAATTATTCAGATGATTCTAGTGAAGGTGTATGTAGTCTAAAAACACAGTGGAGCACCACATAACATCTCTTTTCCAGATAGATTCTTGTTCTGAGTTTGTGAACGCTCGAATATTGTCAGAATTACTCTTGGTGGCAAGGTTAGAAAATGACCTTACACTTCATGCAGTTATGGCTTGAACCACACCATATATATTCCTTACCTCTCACACAAACTTAATTATTTTACCTTGAAGTTATTCCCTCTTGTCTTTGCTGCAGACAGACTTGTTTTTCTCTGGCCGCAGCACCCTCCCGGGCCTACTGTAAGTGCAGCGGGAACATGTGTGCAGCCTCTGGTCTGGCGCAGTGTTCGGGGGAACCTCGGCGTCTGATGAATGAGGAGCCCAAATAGAGCCATTCATCTGAGGCTTTGGGGAGAGCAGACGAGAGGGGGAGGAGGAGGAGGAGGAGAGGAGACGAATCAATCTCACCTCCTCCCAAAGCAGCTTCACCGTTTACAATCCTGCTGTCTTATATTTGCTCTGATGCTCATTATTTGTTAATGCCCCTGTTAGCGCTCCAGTTTCTCCATAGACTCTAATGTGTTTTTTTATTTCTTCTTAGACCCCATATGCTCTTGAACAGCCACCATTTTAGTTTGTTTCTCTTGCCTTGTGCTTTAAAACAAAACAAACGTCGGATTATGTTATATTACTGTCTGAACGGTGCTGATTTACCGTCTTAAAAAAACAGAAAAAAAAACAAAAAGTGGTTCAAACATATTCTTGAATTTAACACATTATTCGCAGTGTTGAGTTTATACACACTTTTCTCAACCTTCGTGTCACTGAGGTAATGCTAACAGCAACTAGCATGCTAACAGCGCACATCCTGGCATGAAGGATGAAGTATTTAGAACCTTAGATCTGCTTTGACAGTATATCTGTACAGTGGTACAAGAAAAATGACTGGTTATCGCTGGTTTCACTCACATGACCCTGATGATGCGCAAAATTCAGATGGAGCAGGAAGTGTTTTGCGCCGCTTCAAAACAGCACATTGGGCGACAGCGCGTACGCAAAAAGTTTGAACAGGCCGACACAGACCCATTCTCGTGAATAAATAAGACTAAATATCGGTTATGACCCGTACGATGTGGAGAAGTCGAACTTTTCATAGAATTTGGAGGATTTTCCCGGCGTTGAGGCGATGGATTTAATAAATGATCTGGTGCTGCAGACCTGCAGACTGAGCCAAATGAAAGACTTTAAAAACCTGGAGGAGACGACTAGTTAGGATTAAAATCAGCCGCTGCACCAGGAGAACCTAAAATAATCATTAAACAAAGGTATAAAACGCCCAAATTACAACTGTAAGATAAGAAAATTAGCACCGCATAAAGCTTTTCGCGTGACAAGTTTGGACGTATAATGCCACAGTTTACCGTCACTTACGACGCTTTTCTTTCTAAATACTTGTCCAGAAAAACTCGGAAAATATTATTTAATAACAACAATCCTGACCTGTTACAAAGTAGTTGCTGCAAACTCGAACATCGTCTGTTTCTGTGTTTCTTGTTTTTAGCCAGAGTTTGTCAATCCACTTTTGTTGTCTTTTTTCTGGAAGTTTTTTGAAACAAACTCCCTTATGACACCACTTTTGGCACACGAAAAATACATTTGTCTTTCTCCCAATTTGAGCGGTTGCAGCGACCACAGACTGCACAGAGTTTAGGCGTTTTGGCGCAGAGTCAGTGGAGGTAAACAGGGTTCTGTGCGTCTGTCTTTACTTCCTGACCCCATCTGCTTTTAGTGACGTCCTCTGAAACCAGCGATATTTGGGTTGGAAAAAAAAAAACCTTTGTGCAGTCATAGATTACTATTATTTGAACGCACAAATTAAAAATACAGTCAACCATCCATTTTTAGTGTTTTAGAATCTTTTAATAATAGGTTGAATGTGTGTGTGTTTAGGTTAATTGATCATTCATCTCCTCTCTCCTGGTTCACTGTGGCGAGGGTCAAACACCTCAGTCAGGAACATGCCTCAAAGTGTGGCCCCTGTCAAAACTACACTACCCACAATGCCCTGCTCACAGCGGGCCAGGGAAAACATAGCGACCCTGACCCGTCCTGATTAATGGGGCTGAGCAGATGTGGCTCTGGGACGCTCAGGAGGAGAAAAAAAACGCCTCAAAACCTCCAGGGCAGTGGGATCTATTTATGGATCTGATCTCTGCCCAGTGTCTTCCCTGATTTTTGTTTTTGTCTTTTTCTCCATCAGCCATAAATGTGTTCAGCTACGTAACCTTTTACATGCACTGTAGATGTGAAAGTTGTGTGAGTGAGTGTTGGTGGTGGTCGGAGGGACCGTTGGCGCCGCTTGGCTTGGCAGCCGCGCGCTCCGTCAGTCTGCCCCAGGGCAACTGTGGCTATAACAGTAGCTTACCACCACCGGGTATGGAGTGAATGAAGAATGCTCTGTAAAATGCTGTGTAAAGCACTTTGGGGACATGTGTCTGTGTAAAGCGCTATATAAATAAACCTTACCTTACCTTACCTTTTAGGTGGAGGGTTTGCCACTTTCTTGTCTACATGGAGAGGTGACCGAAGAGTGCATGTTTTTGCAAGTAGGGCAGCACAATATATGACATTCTAATCAAAATCTAAAGGCTAACAAAACACAAAGACTGCAATTATTTAGATAGTAGAATGTCCCCTGTAAAGAACAAAGTATACTAGGTGTTAAAATGTAGAAATTATACATAATACAAAAATCAATCAAACTTTTCAGACAGAAAATGCAACACAAAGCGCTTTACAGTGATTTAAAAAAAAGAACAATTCCACATTTCCTACACTTCCCTCCACCCCCCACAAGGCTAAACTAAACAAGTGAGTCTAACTGTGACAAAACTATATTTATTTACAACTAACTGAAACAGGAAACTATGAGATTACTGCCGCGACATATTATCTTTCACAACTCTAATAACTATAACTCACTACTACAGAGAAAAAAGAGACACAGAGACGTATAAAAAGAAAACAGAGGAGGCACTTAACAACAAAACACAGTACATATAATGACAAGAGGACAGCGAGGGTGTGGGATACGGGGCCTGGAGACTCCGCCCGGCACCCGATCCGAGCTGCCATAGACGATCCTGATCAGGTCCCAGACAGAGTCAACATCCCCAGGAAAGTTCATCTGGGGGGGAAGTCTTATCTCGTTGGCCTCCCCTTCCTTGAGGCCGGAGTTCGATGGGGAGGCCAATGAGATAAGGTTCGTGTTGTTTGGGTTTAGAGCGTAGCAGTTGCTTTTCAATTTATACAACTACGCTTTTGTCCATATTGGTTTCAAAGTCCATTCTTTGCGAGAAGCTTAGTGACAAAAAAACAAAAATAAACTGGAAAAAAAAAAAACTCAACACAACCTTCAACCCCACAACTCTCTATACTCACGCACACAAAACTACACCCACACGCTGCAAATTTCTCTGATCTGGCTAAGATTTCTAAAATTTCTATCAAGTTATTCATCTTGTTTTCAGGTTATTATTATTATTATTATTATTATTATCGACGTACTATTCCTAAAACGGCTTCGTTCAAGTCTAGAGGTCATTTATTTTAAGATAACTTGTCAGGTAAAATTATCTTGCTGCATGGACAGATCATTTCGCTACTTTTAACTGATTTTCTGATAGATTTAAGTGTTTATATCTTAAATTTAGGCCAAGTTATTTGCAGCACACAGAAATACTACATGTTGCACCTTTTAAAGTCCGTACATGTGGTGGTCTGTGGTTCGAAACATCCACGATAAGACAACAAATCCTAAATCTGTTTTGTAAGTTATCTCGACTCTTGCATTGTCTTTGTTCATTTAACCCAATTCCCTCCTCCACTTTACCCCCTGCGTGGTGCTTGTAAAATGAGCAGAGGCCCTCCCCCTGATCCCAGAGCAGATTATCTACAGATTATCTTGGATCCGACCCAAAGACTGTGGATTAAGAGGCTGCTGATCGGAGTCATAGTGGGTTTAGTGGCTTTTATTTCTCCACAGACTCATGTACAAACCAGATTAGACCAACCTGATGACGGAGTTTGGAGAAAATATTGAATCAGAAGCCGTTTTGATTTATTAGTTTTCTTCAAGAACAGCTTCTGTATTGCAGAGCGATGTAGTGCTGCACAGTATATCTCAATCAAATCAAAATCGCAATTTGAGTTCTCAAATCGCTAAGGTCAAATGCTTTTCTCCCTGGAGATGTTATTGCTTTGTCTGGAATGTTTCACAGTTTTACACAGTATTAAACCTTTTTATCTTCACGGAAACCAAACCAGGCCAAGTTACAGGTCAGATCTGTGAAAAGGTGACCCCCGCTCACAGTCAGAATACCTGTTTTTCTAGGTATTTTGAGCTTTAAAACCACCTGTAACTAAATACAGTCGTCCCTCATTATTATGCGGTTTACCTTTCGCGAGTTCAGATGGTTTCCAGGAAGTGAAACCAGCTGATGAATGAGGCTAGGTGACAGAGCCTCCGCTAGAAAAGTTACACAATGCAGTTTTTTGTTTTTTGTCTTGTATCTGTTGCTTAGACCTTTACAATCATGTTCTGAAATCATGGGATTCTCGTACGTATGAGTTTGTTCAGTTTTCTGTCAAATGTTAAAGAAAACCTTGTGCTATATCGTTAGAATCTATGACACGCATGGGGATCATTATGTTATAATTTGTTTAAATCTCAATATTGGTCCCAAATGACTTGATAAAAAAAACAAGTCAGTTGATTTCCGTGTTAGAAAACTGTGGCGCCCAATGGGAGCAGACCTCACCGTAAACGTCATCACAACAAAGAGCCGCGAAGTGCTGGATAACTGCAAATCCTACTAGTGTTTTTTTTTTTTTTTTGACCAACGATATTATATATGATACCTGGAAATATGTTTTACATGCCTAACTTTCCAGCCACAAAAAATAGAAACTTCCTTTTTTTTCTTTGAAAAGCTGAAAAAAGCAGCTTTCCGAGCATATTTCCGGTATTACCCTACACTGTGTGATGATGTAGGCAAAACGAGTGTCCAACAGGAACTTTGTTTTCCCCAAACTCATGCGCTCCGTCCATTTTGATGGAGCCAAACTTTGCCAAAGAGTGAAGTAAGTCAAGATGGTCGATGCTCTGAGCGTCTGTGTTCAGAACAATTGAAAAAGCCGCTCTAAGTGCAGTTTTTTCTCAAATAAATGGCATAAATAAATTATGCATCTTGGTCTATTGTAATTGTGTATCCCTTTTTTATTTTTATTTGAAACGTTTATTTCACTCAAAATGTACAAATCCAAATGTAATTTCCACCAGGGAAATGCAGAAGTGCTGTGGCTCTGGCCCTGGACCTGACAGGAGCTGTTTCCAGGACTGGACCAGGAAAGTCATGGGGCCACTGCACTTTTTCTTTGTTTTTAGGGCAATAAGGAGATTTTTTATTTTTGCATTTTTGTATCTAAGGCCCTAAATTAAGCATTTTATGTCCAAAAAGTTTTTTATACATGTTTGCTGTGTGTTTTGTATGAAAGAATATGAATTTTATTTTCTTTTTTTGTATTTCTGGTCCTATAGCTTTATTACATCCATATGACACAACTACAGCAGCAGATTGTGAAATAACAGGTTGTACTGAACAAAAGATGTAGGGGTAGTTTTAAGAAAACTCTTAACAGAATAACACTTTTAAAACACATATCTCATTCTCATTTCTTGACAGGTTCTTCTTTTCCCCTCAAATTGTTCAGCCTCGGAGATTTTAATTTTATTTCTTAACGATATGGGAATTTATATCTTGTCACCTGAAACAGATAAAATGATTTACTCAAACTGGCACCCACTTCTACAGCACTATTAAGTTAGGAATATTGCGTCGCTATAAAAACTGCATCGACTTCACTACTGAATCCAATTATATTTCAATCTAATGCGACAAAAACAGAAGCATAACCTTTTCACTCTCATGTGCCTCGTATTCCTTTGTCATCAAACACACCACAATTTCATTTGGGCTTCACTGACTCCGGGCGTTTTCCACGTGTCCGCACAGAAATCAATATGAAGTTTACAGGCTGACAAGTGCTTTTTATGAAAATCCATCTGTCTCAATGGGACTGCAGCGGTTTGTGCAGTGACAGAACACAGGTCTGATGCAGTGGCTCTGTGCTGGGGCCCTCCTGCTGTTTGTGGCCTGTAAAATGTCTTCTGCAGAATCGGGATGACTTTTCAAAGAACTTTAGCCGACACTTTGAACCAGTGGAGCTCTAGTTCTTAGTCCCAGATGGTGGAGTTGGCTAATTCCTTTGTATAGACATGATTAAGCAGCGTGTTGACATAATAAAACTGTTTCATTCTTGGAGTGAAATCAACAAAATGTGTCTTTCGTTTAGACCAGGGGTGTCAAACTCATTTTGGTCCGGGGGCCGTATGCAGCCTACTTTGATCCCAAAAGGGCCGGATCAGAAAACTCAGTTCTCTCTTCAAGTTATTGTATTTTTCTCCGTGTCTCGTAGTGGTGTTTAAGATTATATTCCTCGAGCAACGCCACTTGTTCCAAACACACTGAGCACAGATTTCCCATTCACCTCTGTCAACAAATAAGAATTAGACTATTTTTCTTGGGAAATCCTGAACTCAGCATCTGCTTTTCTCATTTTTTGACATTTTGCTGATGAGGGTCACGGTCGACAGTCAAAACGATCGTCCTTTAAGAGCGTTTGGAAAGAGGAAAGTCTTCATTTGTGCTGCTCTGGTGGGAGTCGCAACGTACAGAAACGCCGGAGACGCTGCTATGCTAAACGGTGCAGAAAATTAACAGAAAAATCTGAAAATTTTAAGTATTTTAATAGAAAAATCAGCCAAGGGCCAGATTAAAGGTCTTGGAGGGCCGGATCTGGCCCCCGGGCCGCATGTTTGACACATGTGAGTTTAGACAGTGACGGTGTTTTGGGGGCTTAAAAACGCAAAAATCTGAAACCTCCCTCCATAGTGTAAAGTTTGAATACACTTCACCGCGGAGTTTCCGTCTGCACTGCCCAAGACGCAAAACTCTGGTCAGATCTGCTCGTGTCACGTACATGTTTACATTACATACATGTAGTACTGTAAAGGAGGTGTTGGGAAGGAGACCCAAACTTGTGACCTCAGAAAGGACCGTATTTTAGGACCAATTTAATATCTTCAATCTCCCCACGTTGTCCGATCAGAGCAATTAACCGGACACCAGTGCACATTTAACCACTCTTTACTGATGAAGAAATTGCAGGTTCATGGTTGATTCATGTCTCATGGTTGCCATAAAGACCTAAATAAAAATTATTTGAGTGATGAATAAATGAACCAATGATATAAATGTCGAACAATAATTACGGTGTTAATAATAACAACGTATTTAAATAAAGGAAATGCAAATATAAACAATTAAAAACGCAATAACTACTGAAATCAAACAATGATACGGTGTAAAAACACTGGTGACGGTTTGATGACGTTTCTCGCCAAAACTCAAAACTTCCTACAGCCCTTGAACGCACCACGGGCAACAATAGAACAATAGGGTGCAGGGAAAATGTAATTGTTGGCCAGTCAGTGAACGCATCCATCAGCGCAGATTATGCAACCAAGATGCAACAAACCGGTATAAGACTAATGCAGGCAGATGATACAGAAAGTGGATAAACCGAATTGACATTTTAATGAAACGACACATGAACCAATGACGAAGGAAAATAAAAAGAAAGTCCGAGAATGACCGGATGATGGGGAAGCGACTGGCTCTGAGTGATACCTGTGTACTGATAGTGGTGGCGGATCCTGATCGGTGGAGAAGTGGGGAGGAGAGCTCTGATTGGCTGAATTGGTTGCTGAGCCGTCGCTGAGGCACATGGTTTCCGGGTCGTTGCTGGGACCCAAATGTCTAAATAATAATAGTGAAAATATATAACTAACAAATAATTAAAACAACCACAGCACACTAAATACACTATGTACAATTAGACATTTGTTAACAAGTACACAGAAACATCTCGGATCATAAATCGGATAATAAACTTACAAGAGGCATCAACAAATGTACAGAAGATGCAGAGATGCTATTAGTGAACAGAGAAGGATCTGCAGTTACCTCTGTCAAATTCTGCACGCACCAGTTTGTCGCAGGTGAGACAGACGGATATGGACGAGACGAGAAAAAGTGAAGCCACTTTTGCATCCTCTGTTCAGACCGTCATCATATAACCGTTAAAGTGCATACCAATCAGTCAAACTTTATTTATGGCCATGGCCATACCGGCTCGTCAAAGCCTGATCCCGTCAGATCTCAGAAGCTCAGCAGGGTCGGGCCTGGTTAGGACTTGGATGGGAGATCACTGGGAATTCCAGGTGCCACAGGCAGGCGCCAGTTGCAAAACTGTCGTTGTGTCCTTAGGCAAGGCACATCACCCACATTGCCTAGTATGAAAGTGGTGTGTGCGTGAGTGTTGGTGGTGGTCGGAGGGGCCGATGGTGCAGATTGGAGCCTCGCTTCCGTCAGTCTGCCCCAGGGCAGCTGTGGCTACAATAGTAGTTTACCACCACTGGAGTGAATGAGTAATGCTCTGTAAAGCGTCTTTGAGTGTCCTGAAAAGCGCTGTATAAAACTGATGCATTATTATTATTATTATTATTATTTATAGAGCGCTTTTCATACAAAAAATGCAGCACAAAGCGCTTCCCGGTGATTAAAAAAGAACAAAACGTGCCAGATTTTTTATCTTTTTCTTAAAAATGATTCCGTTACTCGGTGGAAGGCGGGTAGGGGAGCCAAAAGTCGCGCTCAAGTTAGTTTCACGTTACTTCCAAATAATACGACTCAAGATGAAGTACAAAGTAGTCGTCCACGAAATTACGAAAAGTAAAAAGGCAGTGGGGAAAACTACATCCCAAGTAACTTTAAAGAGTAACTGTCAGGGTCTGATTTATCATTTAGAGTTAATAAATCTGGTATTTTCAAAGGATATAAACATGAGAAACTAAATCATATCTGAAGGAGCAGTGCAAGAAACACAAATGTTTAAATTATTTCATATTATCAACGTAAAGCTTCTGTCACTTGTAGATTTACTCACAATGGGAAGAGTAACCAGAACTTTTCCTCAAGCTAAAAGTACTGTTACTTCAATAAAAATATTACTTCAGTAGGAACAAACCTATCACTTCCACAACTACTTCTTCTTTACGTTCCAGCGAGTTCTTAATGACTTTTTCTTTTGTTCGCTCACTTTGCATTTTGCGTTATTCATATTTTTTGAAAGAATTCTTTGTTTACAGCATTTTTTCACACCTGCCGAAAACTTTTGCACAGGACTGTAAAAGTTGAAAATTACAGGTAGCACTGTAAGGTGTGAGTCGTAAAAGTAAAACCGCCGGATTTTGGATGAGATTTGTTGCGTAGATGACACAAATAAAGGGTCTCCCATCCAAGTACTAACCAGGTCTGAGGTTTTGCGGCCACGTCTGATTCCGTTCACTATATTTTACAGAAATAAGCAGCCTAAACCTTCGTGCACTTTAAGGAGCGGCTCTAATGCTTTCAGTTTAGCAGAGTTTTGGTCCATTATTCCCCTGGTTTCCATTATTAGGTCCAATTAGTGTAACTGAGCGTCACGGCGACGTTTGAGGAGAAAACGAGCAGAACCTCAGGACATTCGCCTGTGACAATTAGCAGCACATTTAGCCAAACGCAACTGGAGAAGAAAGTTAAAGTCTGCCTTAGAACACAGTAACAATCCAAACCAGGACTAAACCGGGATTAGACCGGGACTAGACCAAGATGAACCAGGACCGAACTATTACTGAACCAGGACTAAAAACCAGGAGTGAATCAGGACTAAAACAGGACTGAACCAGGACTAGATCGGGACTAGACCAAGATGAACCAGGACTGAACCAGGACTAAACCATGTCTGAATAAGCACTAAACCAGGACTGAACCAGGACTGAACCGGGACTAGACCAGGACTGAACCAGGACTGAACCAGGACTAGATCGGGACTAGACCAAGATGAACCAGGACTGAACCATGTCTGAATAAGCACTAAACCAGGACTGAACCAGGACTAATCAGGACTGAACCAGGACTAGACCAGGACTAGACCAGGACTGAACCAGGACTAAACCAGGAGTGAATTAGGACTGAACCAGGATTAGACCAGGACTGAACTGGGACTGAACCAGGACTAAATCAGGACTGAACCAGGACTAAACTGGGACTAACCAGGACTGAACCAGGACTGAACCGGGACTAGACCAGGACTGAACCAGGACTGAACCGGGACTAGACCAGGACTGAACCGGGACTAAACCAGGAGTGAATTAGGACTGAACCAGGACTAGACCAGGATTAGACCAAGATAAACCAGGACTGAACCATGACTGAACCATGACTGAACCAATACTGAATAAGCACTAAACCAGGACTGAACCAGGACTATACCGGTACTAAACCAAGACTAACCAGGACTGAACTGGGACTGAACCAGGACTAAACCAGGACTAAACCACGACTAAACTGGGACTAACCAGGACTAAACCAGGACTGAACCACGACTAAACTGGGACTAACCAGGACTAATCAGGACTGAACCATGACTGAACCAGGACTAATCAGGACTGAACCAGAACTGAACCAGGACTAATCAGGACTGAACCGTGACTGAACCAGGACTAATCAGGACTGAACCAGAACTGAACCAGGACTAATCAGGACTGAACCAGGACTATACCGGTACTAAACCAGGACTGAACTGGGACTGAACCAGGACTAAACCAGGGGTGAACCAGAACTGAACCAGGACTGAACCAGGACTGAACCAGGACTAAATCAGGACTAAACCAGGACTAAACCAGGACTAAACCATGACTGAACCATGACTAAACCAGGACTAAACCATGACTGAACCAGGACTAACCCAGGACTAAACCCTGCCTGTGTGTGTTCCAGATCCGGTGCACGGGCCTCAGAACGTGAACGTGGTGGATGTTCGGGCTCGTCAGCTCACCGTCCAGTGGGAGACCTTCGGCTACGCAGTCACTCGTTGTCATAGCTACAATCTGACAGTAAGTACGGCCACAAACACCGAGAGGAGCCACGCTGCACGGACGCTCATTAAAACGTGCACAGAAATAACTGCACTAACTACTCCCATCAGCTGTCAGAAGCACACGGCGCAGTTACAGCCGTTTTAGAGGAGCTTATGTTCCCGGTCGGGCTCTGCAACGACGCCAAAACGCAAATTTCTCTGATCTGACCGAGATTTTAAAGCACATATCAGGCTTACATCTACTTACTACTTCTGAGACGGCTTCATTCTAGTCTAGAGGTCGTTTATTTTACTTGACAAGTTATCTTAAAATCATCTGTCCATCATTTCACTACTTTTAAGTCATTTTCTAATAGATTTAAGCGTTTCTATCTTAAGCGTTTTTGCAGTGTGAGTAGGTTGAATAGGTTGATTATGATATAAGTACAGTGAGCATCGAAAAAACAGAACAGGACAGAAGGTCATTCTACATCTCTAAAGTTCAAAATGCTCTGTCCCACCTTGTGATGTCATGAGATGGTCGTTTTCAAGTTAACTACGTTTGCATTTTGTTCAGTAGAAATGGGAAAATCCAATACTGAAGTTATCCAAACTATTCTTGACCAAATTATTCTAAGGTCAGGAAAGTAACAAAAAAATAAGGTTGAAAATTGTGTAAATTAAGCCATTTTTAATTAAGAGGAAGCGGATGTTGAGCGGTCCGACCCACTCACCCACAGGTTGATGATACAATTCCAGCTCCCACAGATGAACAGACTTAGACAAACTTTATTGATCCATAAGGGAAATTGTTTGGACATGTCATTGTGTCCTTGGGCAAGACACTTAGAGAGTATTTACACTGAAACAAATCACTTTCTCAGTGTATTGGAAAACCATATCTGAAGTTGCTGTAGTTCTATGGAAGTTGCAGCAGCCGATATCGAGCCGAGGAAGATGCAAGCGTGAAAACACTCTTTTCATGGGCCGACGCCGTTTCCCGTTTGTCTCAGGTTTGTTTAAACAGTTTTCCACAATAGCGTCACATGCCCGATGTCACGATCCCAGCAAATCAGGAAGGCACGAGTCACAGTGACGCGGCCCAATAAGAAGAGCCCCGACGTCAGCGTGTCAGTGTTTTCATGCGTCCACACGGTGCTGGATCAGATCTGTGCTCGGGTGAATAAGTGGAAGCTGGGGTCTCCAGATTGTTCCGTCTCTAAGAGTAATTTTCCATCGGATTAGTGTGGGCGAACACTGCATCTGCAACGAAAATGACTCGAATAAGTACTAATGAGGATGGGGCCTTAACCTACCTCGCCCCCATGTGTATATGTGTGAATAGGTGAGTTCAAGTGCTTTGAAGGTTGAAAATTGCTCTACGAGAATGTGACAATTTGTTTTCACGTATTGATCTAATAGAAATACCAACATACCACAAGAAATGCACAAGTATTATATGATATTCCTCTCTCCAGAACTGAAAGCCCCTCGTTTGTCTGTGTTTTCAGGTTCAGTACCAGTACGTGTTCAACCAGCAAGAGTTTTCGGCCGAAGAGTCAATCCAGACCTCGTCCCATTACACTCTGAGAGGTCTGAGGCCCTTTGTGACCGTGAGGCTACGACTGGTCCTGGCCAACCCCGAAGGCAGCAAGGAGAGCGAGGAGATCGTCAAGCAGACAGAAGAGGATGGTGAGAACTTCTCCAAATCTACTTCTCACTGTATTATTAGGAATTTAACACAAGAAGGTACCTGACTTTAACCCTTCAAGACCGACGGGAAAATGCTTTATATAACCGCGCATAACTTTCCAACCGTAAAAGATGGAAACTTACGGATATAGAGCTCTCCAAACATATCTCCGGCATTATTCTATGTCACACGCAGGCCAAACTCATGCACTCCAGCCATTTTGATCGGCCAAACTTTGCCAAAGAGTGAAGTGAGTCAAAACGATCGATGTTCTGAGCGTCTGTGTTCGGAACAATTAAAAATGCCGCTCTGAGTGCAGTTTTTTTTCCTCAAATAAATTACGCATTATCTTGGTCTGCGTAATTGCACATCCCTTGCTATTTTTATTTTGAAGGTATATTTCACACAAAATGAACAAATCCAACTGTAATTTCCTCCAGGGAAATGCAGAAGTGCTGTGGCTCTGGCCCTGGACCTGACAGGAGCTGTTTCCAGGACTGGACCAGGAAAATCATGGAGCGATTTTTTGTTTTTAGGGCAATAAGGAGATTTTTAGTTTACTTCCAGACTTGATATTTTGCATTTTTGTAGTTAGGGCCCTAAATTAAGCATTTTTTGTGTCAAAAAATGTGTTTATACATGTTTGATGTGTGTTTTATATGAAAGAGTATGAGTTTTATTTTTATTTTTTGATCTCTATTTCTGGTCCTGTAGCTTTTATTACAGCCACATGACACAACTACAGCAGCAGATTGTGAAATAACAGGTTGGACTGAACAAAAACACCTTTAACACTTCATTAGGGGGTAAAGGGGGCAGTTTTAATAGCAAAATTAAGAAAAAAGTCCAGATGAGGACAAATTTACTGAAATTGCCCTTAGATCTCCAAGGGTTAAAATGTATGCGGTGAGTTAAAAGCTTTTTGACATGTTATAATACTGTTCCCTTATCATTAGTTTACTTAGCTGTATATGGACTGATTCGTGTACGTTGGAGTAATCTGTATTGTCCTGCATCTGGGGCTTTAGTGCTCAGTCTGTTTTCGCCTACCCCAGACCTGGACATTGTGCAGCAAAATAAACATATTTTATTATTTTACCTCATGCATGGACTAAAGCTGCATTGCTTTTTTTCCCTGAGGTGTTTTTTTTTTTTTTCACTTTTTTATTGCTTAGTCATAGCACAAACTCTTACCAGTCATACCAACTTGTCCAAACTATGTGATTTAGTGCTATTTATAAAGAAATACAATGAATATTATACAGAACTGAGCATTTTGTCCCGGTCCTCCACATTATTTTCTGTTTCCATGTGGCCCCATGGAAAAAATAAGTGCCCACACCTGATCTACCCCTTACCCCCAACCGTCCACGTCCATATTTATTCTTATGTTTATTAAAAAATCAATTTCAGACATGTAAGGTTAGAAAAATTCAAGTTATTTTGCTCTTTTTTTCCACTCTAAAAACAGTGAAATGACAATTCGCTTCTGTCACAAATCCCATTTATTTTCCTAAATTGTTATAGAATTTAGCATTTTACAATGGACCAAATCTAAAATAATAAGTACTAGCCAAAGCATAATACTGCTTGTCCTCTTTAGTCACTTGGAGTTTCGCAACTGATAATTTTATCCAATCAGCCGCTATTGTCTATCCCAGTTGTTTTTCTGTCTGAGATTAAAATCAGACACAGAAGCGACTCGGGGCTAACGGCTCATTCTGAAACACACTCATCGTAAAGCAGCTTTAGTGTTTACTTGTTATTCTCATAAAACTATGTATGTCAGACTTAGAATTATTCCCACTAAACAGCCGGTGCGCTGCTGGCCTCCTACAGAACGCTGTCTCCATTATAAAAGATGAAAATGTCACAATCAGGCTCACGCTGCTGGAAAACGCACAGTGCAAACAAAACTGATGAGCAATGCACAACACAGGCAGGTAGATAGTGAAGTTTATAATCTTCGGTACAAAAGTAAAAAGTAATACAGCCTCAAGAAGCCAAAATCACTTATTAGTACAATTTATACACCTTAAACAGTCAGATAAGAAGCCAAAATCACTTATTAGAAGGGTCCTGGCCAGATTCACTTCTATGCTGGACCTGGAGTCTCACCCTCTTCAGGGCCCTGTCTGCTCTGGAGAGCAGCTTCAGTGACAGACTGATCCACCCTCGCTGTGTGAAGGAGAGGTTCCGCAGGTCTTTCCTTCCTGCTGCTGTCAGACTTTACAATGAACACTGCTAACTCTGCTGCCTGTGCAATACTGGGACCCTGTGCAATAATGTAAGATAGTAATTTATTGTATATATAGTTTTTAGATTGCAATTTATTGTATATATTGTCGTAAGATACCAATTTATATGATACATAGTTTTATAATCCTTATCTTTTTAGATCCTTATAGTGTTTGTCTATTTTTAACTTAACTGTACTTCTATTGCTGCTACTGTTTCTTGCTGTTCTCTTTACTGTGCGTTGCAACACTGAAATTTCCCCATTGTGGGACAAATAAAGGATATCTTATCTTATCTTATCTTAGTACAATTTATACACCTTAACCAGTGAGGTAAGAAGCCAAAATCACTTATTAGTACAATATATACACCTTAAACAGTCAGATAAGAAGCCAAAATCACTTATTAGTACAATTTATACACCTTAACCAGTAAGATAACACATGAATACTTGATTTAAGTCTTTTTCCAGCAGATGATATATTGGTGCTGGTGTCTCTCTCCGTGAGGCTCAAGGATTCTCTGCTCAATTAGCCCTAACACTAAATAATGGATGTTTGGAGGAGAGCGCCTCCAGGGAAAAGACCTTAAAGCTAAATATTGAAAAGAAAAGCAGTGAGCCTAGAGCAGAACAAGCATCAATCTGACACCAACGCATCGTCTGATCATGTGGCCTTGAGTGGAACCGGCCCTTTTAATCTCAGTGAGGTTCTCCTGGTTAAATAAAGGTGAAATAAAACTAAAAAATGTGTATATTTAGAGGCTGTGAAGGCTTCTATGTTCAAGTCAAAACATTTGCCCCAAACTGGAGTGGTCATGATACTAAAATTCAATATGAAGGAACAGAGTCAATACCGATTCTGCTAACATAATAAAATAAAAAACAGTTTTCTTTAGACAGTAGAATGTGATTTTCAACATTAAATAACAGTACTTTCCTTTATATTCCCATGTGGTCTTATATCTGTGTACTTCCCCAGTGCTCCAGGTTGGTTCGATAGGCGTATTCTCGTCTATGTGCTCTTATACTTCGCTCTAAAGAAAAGGTTCTTTTCTGTTCCATGAAAGTGATTTTTTTTAGTATCGATCCCTGCTCAAATGAGTGTCTAGTTTCAATACTGGTTTTAGTCAGTTAGTATCTGATTTTCGATACTTTTAACTACTCAAAACTGCCCCACTTATCCACTCGTTCATTACCTGCCGCCTCGACTACTGCAACGGAGTCGGGATTTCCCAATAAATGAATCGGTCAAACTTTATTTATAGAGCGTTTTTCATACAAAATGCAACACAATGCGCTTTACAGTGATTAAAAAAAAAGAACAGTCCCACATTTCCCCTCCACCCTCCACCCCCCACAAAGCTAAACTAAACAGACGAGTCTAGAGGTTATAATCCCACATAAACAAGTGAGTGTAACTGTGACATAACTATCTTTATTGACTACTAACTGAAACAGGAAACTATGAGATTACTACCGTGACTTCTATCTTTCATAACTCTTTCTCTATACTAAATATACTGCACTACTACACAGAGAAAAAGAAAATGGAGGAAGAAAGAAAAAATCTTCTGGACAGGCTTCAGTACAACCAAGTTCAGTCTGCACCTGAAGTGACCCAAATCTGATCTTTTCGCCTCTATGTGACCTGTATCTGATCTTTTAAGGACAGTCTGGACGACACAGATCCGATTTTTTCAAATGTGACCCAGGCCACTTGGATCTGTGCTCCTAAAACCGACACATATCTGATATTTGGACGTGTGACTTCAGTCTGAACGGACACGGTCACATTCATCCGACCTACCGTTCCTTTCTACGGACGTTGCTGCCACTGCCCCACAAAACGCCAAGGCCAAAAACCCTCGTCCTTTTTCTCGACCTCCTCCTTAAAACAAATAAGCTGCACGTGTTCCGGCTCCGGTACGACAGCAGCTTTAAAACTCTCCAGGAGCTCGATGCAGCGTCCGTGTTCAGGCGACTTCCGTAAACACTGAACTCGCTGCTGTGACGTCGTCGTGTCTCCAGGGCTCATGTGAGACACTTTTGGGGCGTTTCAGGAGATCACAGACAAGTCGCATTTAACTGGAAATGAAATCGAGTTTCACGAAAAAATCTGATTTGAACATTACGCTCTGCAGTCTGAACGTAGCCTTAGTCGTTTAGTAAATTAATTTGTGTCTTAGCCGACCAATACTGATATTATTATGGAGTTTAAGGTTTGTTTTTTATGGGACAACTGCAGAGTAGCTTTTGGGGCGTTTAAAGTTCACTCTGGAGTCGCATTTAACTGGAAATGTGAACAACCTCACAAAAAAAACCCCGAATTTCACCAAAAATTCCAAATTGAGCATTAAACCCTGCGGTTTAAACGTGTAACCTATGAGCTCTTATACTTTACTGTTCCATGAAAGTTAATTTTTTGTTATCAATACCTGCTCAAGTGAGTATCTAGTTCCGATACTAGTTTTAGATGTCTTGAAACGCGCGATATAAATGGAAGGTGTTATTATTTTCATTATTATTACCCAAAGTGTGTTTAGGTTTCTCCTTTCTCAACTGGAACGTGCTCCGGCCCTCGCACTGCTAAAATGCTGTGATCTCCTGTACATCTCCCAATCTCAGATCTAATAAGACGCAGATTTGACTTGAGGGAACCTCTCACCTATATCTGCTGAATCCACATGAATCTGGGGCTTTTCAGTGGGTCTAAAGTGAGCTGGGAATAGAAACTCCTTCAAGGGGCTGGAGACATATTTGTTAATGGTTTCCTGGTTAATTGTTTTTTCTTTACCGTTCTTAATCTCGGCGTTGTAATGCAGTCATTAGGAAACAGAGCAGAGCTTGTTCACACAGAGGGTAATTGCTGCTCGTAGCTAATGTCTTTACAGAACACACACACACACAAATGCACAGAGGGAAACACTGCGGGACAATCTATTCTATAGGAGACAGCATGATGGATTATTACTGTGAATTCATTCCCAGATTTTTTTCTCCCTTAAGTGGATTTTTTAAGTAAAGGTAATTTGGTTAAAGCAATTTGGATTCACTGTGGAGTTTAAAGGGCCGACATTACGCCATTTTCTGATCTGTGTTATAATGTTTCCTCATCAAATCAGACCTGGAGTGTTTTGTTTCGGTCACACATGTTTAACAGACATGTGGAAAACGCCCCGTTCCACCTTGTGATGTCATGTGGTAATACAGGAAGTGCTCTATTGTGTTTTTATACCTATATATATATATATTTTTTTATATCTGGACAAAATCTGGACTATTCTGGACTCTCCCTCCCACCCCCTCCACGAGGTGCTGGCCAATCAGAGGAGCTCTTTCAGCCATAGACTGCGGCTGCCGCGCTGCTCCACTGAGAGACACAGGAAATCTTTCCTGCCTGTCGCCATCAAACTGTTGAACGCTGCACTTTAACTCACTTTAACTCACAAACTACCCAATCCTTTTCATCCTATTCCCTGCTCACACATGTATATAGTCACAAATATGTCAATGATGTAAATAATTTCCCAGAGAGAGCTATTTTATCTTTTATCTTATTGTATTTAGCTTATTTTGTAACTTGTTTGATGTACATGCTCTTGGTCGGTTGCATCTGTAACAAAGAAAATTTCCCTTCGGGGATGAATAAAAGTAATTCTGATTCTGATTCTGATTCTGATACTGCATGCGCCTTTATCACCTGGATAATTTCAGCGCTTAAATTGTCACTCTCTACTGAACAAGAGGTAAAGGGGATCTGTTAACTTGAAAACTATCACTACATGACATCACAAGGTGGAACAGGAGCATTTTGAGGTTTGGAGAGGTAGACAGACTAATAATAAAAGGTTACTCGAAGGTGTGAATGAAACAAAACAAAACTCTGGGCAGTGTCGGGCACATTACTTTGAAAAACTAATTTGCTGTAGTTACTAAGTAGTTCTCTCAAAAAGTAATAGGATTAGTAACTGAATTACTTAACTATAAAAGTAACTAGTTACCAGGGAATTGTGTTCCTTTTTTTTGTTTTTTGTTTTGGTTTAGTTTTAGGGCCACAGCCTGATGACACCAGTTATTTACACGTTGCGCACTAGAGCGTGTAAAGAGAGAACCGCGCTCGCAAATCCACCCACAGCGGATTTTGCGAATCGCACACAGTCCTTTACAGTTCTTTTTGTGTGAGAGACGGTCAAGTGGGATGACAGCTTCAGTGTGTTTCTGTCTCGGTCCTCGGCCCGTGGTCAGAGGCCACAGGGGAAAACCGTCGTCTCCTCCAGGGCCGCAGGGTCACAGCAGCCGCTCGTCCCTCGGGGTTTAACTCCCTGTTCTGAACCTCACCGCTGTCATGAGTGCGTGAGCCCAAAAAACACTCCAGCTTGTTCCTCGAGAGTTTTGTGGTTTCATTCGCTGTAATGTATGTGAATGACAAGGCACTTGCTCCAACTCGCTGTCGCCGAACTCTCATTCGCTTTACCAGACACACACACAGACGCCTGCAGGCTCATTCAAAAGTGCATCTCACAACAGTTGAGCAGCTTCAGTAACACAGTCACGGCGTGTCGGTGTCGGTAACGCCGTTAGAACCATAGATAAAGTAATTAGTTAGATTCCCCGTTACTGACAACACCGTTATTCCCTTCACTGACTCTGGGTGTGTTTTTGAGTAGGTAACAACGTGCTAACAGGTCACCAACGCTCACCAAAGGCAATTTAGCGTAATACAGTATCATTAATAAGCAGAGAGCAATGGTTAAAGTTTACTTGAAGTTTACTTTTAAGATATTTGTGTGACTTCATCGGGCTGCAGCTGCGTTTGAGTTTGATGAGTTTAAAAATATTCACAAATTCCACCCAGCGTCTTTTGTCTGATCAGCAGCGTTTCTCACATTCGCTCAGCGTCTGCGGCTCCAACGTGAGGTGAGGACAGCAGCAGACTGCAGCTCTGCGCTCGGTTTTATCGCGTCTGACACCTCTCTGTGTGGAGCGTGAGTCTACCTGTAAACTCGGCATTACATCAACGAACGAGCTGGTTGCCGGGTAGATTTGACTATAATTAGGCTGGAGCACTTTTCTTAGAATTGAATGAGTTTTATCCAGTGCAGCACTTTTATCCTCAGAACATTTTAATAAATACAAAAAACAAGAATATCAAAGCATTAAATAACATAAAATAAAGGGGAAAAAAAAATGTTGGAAAGAAGGGAAGTGAAATCTTTTAAGTACAAAACTGTAGACGGGTAGATATATACTATAAATATCCCAGATTTGTTGCTGCTTCTCACAGCTTCTCTCCCACCAAAGACCCTTCATGTCATCCTCTTAAACTCCATTTTCTGCTTCCATATTTTAAGTGTTTAAAGGTGCATTGTGTAACTTTTCTGTTGGAGGCTCCATCAAATGCTTTTCTCCATGGAGATGTTTCAAACACGGGGAAAAAAACAATATCTAGATAAGTTAAAATGACTTCAATTAAGAACATTTTCCATTATTTGTGTTGATTCTGTCAGTGGAATAAGTGTTTTTCTTTTCTTAATTCAAGCAATATTCGATTTTGTTTCTTATTTTAAGTGCAAAAAGTTGTTGTTTTTCTTATTTTAAGTGCAGCAAGATGTATTTTCATATTTTAAGTACAAAATGTCAAATTCCACTGGCAGATTGTTTTTCTTGTCAAGCGAAATTTACTCAAATCACGGTAAAACTTTCTTAATTCATGTCATCTTAACATGTCTAGATTTTATTTTTTGCAGTGCTTTATGATATTAAACCTTTCTATCTTCATGGAGACCAAGCCAGACCAAGTTACAGGTCAGATCTGTGGAGAGGCGACCCCGCTCACAGTCAGAATCCCTGTTTTTCTAGGTATTTTTGGGCTCTAAAACCACCTGTCATTGAGCAAATGTGAGCGTTTTGTGTCATACTGTGGAACATTCCAGGCAGGGCAACGATACGGAAGCTGGGGAGGCTCATACCGAATGCAAACGCCGCAACACAACAGAAAAAGCCACAACGGAAGTGACCGCAGGACTCTATTTTCTGATGGAGCAAGCGATGAGGATCAAGCGGGAAATAAGTTACGACAGTCAGACAGTGACATCGATCCCGGACACAAAGCAATAAATTACATTAACTTATGTTTCCAACTTTGTTCCCTTCTTCCTTCCTTTACTTTTCACATTCTTCTTCTTTTCTTCTTCTTCTTCTTCTGTTCTTCTTCTTCAACTTTTCCCATTCTTTTCCCGCTTGATCCTCCTCATCCCGCAGTCACTTCTTTTGTGGCTTTTTGTTGTGTTGTGGCATTTGTATTTCTTGCAGTGTTTGTATTTGTTATGAGCCCCAAAACAAAGTAAAAAGAAAATAAAAAATACAGACAAGGAAGCACTGAAAATATTCCAAACACATCTTCCCTCACACCTTGGACCCACCTCGTGCCATCCTCTTACACTTCATTTTCTCCTGCCACATTTTAAGTGTCAGAGTCCAGGGCTCTTTCCACAGTGTCAAAATGAACCGGGCACATGTCACTAGTCCAGTACTTAATATTCTGAAACACATTTGCCCAAATATGAGACTTCTCCCTTCCCTCCAAACAGTCATAGTGTGGTTGAGCCCTGCATGTATTACTTAAAAGTGCATTCTGGGTGTTTTTAGCTATAAAACTTGAGCTGTTTAATGTCATTCTAGGCAAAGCAATGACAAATCCGTAGAAATAAGCAGGTGACGGACCCCTAACCAAGGAGTTACACAGTGCAGCTTTGAACGATCGCCTCGTACAGCGTATCTCACTTGTTTTTCATTGTTTTGCGCAGTCCCCGGCTCGGTTCCCATGGAGTCTCTTCAGAACACGGCGTACGAGGACAAGATCTTCCTCCAGTGGAAAGCTCCGAACGAGACCAACGGAGTCATCACCCTGTACGAGGTCAGTGCTGGACTGAGGCGAGGCAAAGCAAGTTTATTTGTACATAAAGTAAGCAGAGTTTCCACATAAAGTAATTCAAAGTGCTTTACAGAATAACAAATACATGCTTTTGATCAATATGAACATTCATGGTCCCATTTAAGTGTAGGATTTTCAGTAAAAAGTTGAGAGTGACGAACTGCACTGCAAATTTCTCTGCAAATTTTAAAACTTATATCAGGTTATTCATATTGTTTTCAGATTTATTATCGACTTACTAGTTCTGAGACGGCTTCATTCTCATCTAGAGGTTGTTTATTTTAAGCTAATTTGTCAAGTAAAATGACCTGTCCATGCAGCAAGACAATTACACTACTTTTAGGGCATTTTCTGATAGCTTTAAGTGTTTATATCTTAAGCTTTTTTTGTGTGAAAAAGCTGTTGGCTAGTGCTAGAAGAGCTTGTGACTGTAATGTTATTTGACAAACCCCTCAAGACTGGCGGTATTGTATATGATACTGGGGAATATGTTTTGTATAACCACGCATAACTTTCCAACCATAAAAGACAGAAACATATTTTTTTTCCTTTAAAAGAGCAGACAGAGAGTTATCTCCAGCATACGTCACACTCACGCTGTCTGATGACGTGCACAAAACAAGTGTCCAATAGGAACTTTGTTTTCCCCAAACTCATGCGCTCCGTCCATTTTGATGGAGCCAAACTTTGCCAAAGAGTGAAGTGAGTCAAGATGGTCGACTCCTCTGACTGTGTGTGTTTATAACGAGTGAAAAAGTCGCTCTAAGTGCAGTTTATTCTCAAATAAAGGGCAAATTACACATCTTGGTCTGTGTACTTGCACATCCCTTGCTATTTTTATTTGAAATGTTTATTTCAGTCCAAATGAACAAATCCAAATGTAATTTCCACCATGGAAATGCAGAAGTGCTGTGGCTCTGGCCCTGGACCTGACAGGAGCTGTTTCCAGGACTGGACCAGGAAAGTCATGGAGCCACTGCACTTTTTTTGTTTTTAGGGCAATAAGGAGATTTTTAATTCACTCACAGACTTGATATTCTGCACTTTTGTAGCTAAGGCCCTAAATTTAGCATTTTTTTTATGTCCAAAAAGTTGTTTATACATGTTTGCTGTGAGTTTTGTGTGAGAGAGTGTGAGTGGTGAAAGAGTGTGATTTTTTAAAATCTCTTTCTGGTCCTATAGCTTTATCACAGCCACATGACACAACTACAGCAGCAGATTGTGAAATTAAGATAAATATCCAGGCAAGGACAAATTTAGTGAAATTGCCCTTACGTCTCCAAGGATTTAATAGTGCAAATCAATTCACTTGTTGTAGTTCCAGCCAAATCAGTTCTTTGTTCAGATTGTGTTAAAACAAAGTAACAGAACCTCAGTACCTCCAGTTAGCTTCACCCCCAAGTCCTGTTGACGGCATCAGCTGCAGAGTATCAGTATTATACATTTAGAAAAGGGTCTAGGAAGATGATCCTGCTGTAGAGTTTTGAGTATTACTTTAAGAAGTGATTTGGTGAAGAAGTGAAGGAGCCGTGTTTCCCGGGCAACACTTGGTCCAGAGTGTGACAGTGCGGCGGCTGCTGTCACTCTGTGTGCGGCGCCTGCTGCAGTTTACTCAGGTTGAAGTGGAGAGGAGCCCTCCGTGTAATGAATTATTGAGCTGCTGTGTGTCTGTGTGTGTTTGAAGCTCTTCGATCAGTCCGTGAGGAGCCTCTGTCCCACACCTGCAGACTCTTACTGTCACATGTGTGGGAGGGTTTAATGGACATGAGAGAGAGGGAAATAAAAAAAATAAAAAAAGGGCAATGAAAGAGCCTCAGATCGACTCTTTCCTTGGGGGTGAAGCTAAATGCTCACTGCTCTGTCTAAAGCCCTGGTACTCACATTAGAATTTAATACTAATCCTCACGGGTACAAGTTGGCAAGTTTATTTGCAGAGCAGAATTCATACACAAAGTAATTCAAAGTGCTTTACAGAATAAGAAATACATTAAAATCACAATACAAACAAATCAAAACATAAACAATCGTCATAACATTAAAAAGAGAGAGAGACATTAAATCAGAGAGACGAGTGTGGAATGAGAAATGAAAACCTTTCAGTCGTCTGCAGCTGAACAGAACTGTTCTGAGTCTGGATTTAAACAGAGTCACAGTCGAGTCTGTCTCACATGTTCAGACTGTTCCAGGTTTTAGCTGCAGGAATCTGAAACTCTGACTCCCCGAGTTTAGTCCTGACTCTGGGACCAGCAGGAGGCCGGTCCCTGAGCTCCTCAGATGCAGATGGTTCATGAGGCACTAACATGTCACAGATGGACTTTGGTGCTCGGCCGTGGAGAGACTTGTGCACAAGCAGAGCTGCTTTAAAGTCTCTGAGCCACAGGGGGCAGTGCAGAGACCTGAGACCAGGACACATGTGCTCGGACTTCCTGTTGGAGTCAGGACCCGAGCTGCAGCGTTCTGGATGTTCTGGATGTTCTGGATGTTCTGGATGTTCTGGATGTTCTGCAGCTCTCACCGTTACAGGATCTAACTACTGGAGACAAACGCATGGAGAAGTGTCTCCAGTTCTGCTTTAGACAGTAGACCTGTGATTTGTGCTGTTTTTTAAATGGTAAAAGCTGCAGACGTTATTGATTTGATGTGATTGTGTGATTTAAAGTTCAAGTCTGAGTCCATTAGTCCCCCGAGATTTCCAACCTGATCTGAAGGTTTTAGA
Organism: Odontamblyopus rebecca; assembly: GCA_030686955.1. Lineage (NCBI taxonomy): Eukaryota > Metazoa > Chordata > Actinopteri > Gobiiformes > Gobiidae > Odontamblyopus > Odontamblyopus rebecca. The sequence continues at coordinate 39,423,984 of CM060656.1, read as the reverse complement.
GAGAGAGGTAACTGCTGACACTGTCTCTTTGTTTCTGTGGGCCAAAGACTCTGACTTGTGTCTTGTCTGAGTTTAGCTGGAGAAAGTTGTTTTCATCCACACACTGATCTGTTGGATACAGTGGCAGAGCTGCAGTGAGACACAGATGAGTGTCTGCGTAGTTGTGGTAGGACACATTATTGCTGCGTATTAACTTGCCTAACTTAATACTATGGATATTGAAAAAAAAAAATCACATGTATTGACAGAAGACAATATGGCAATAAAAATGTGAAAATGTGTCAATGTCAAGTTTCAAGCTTTTTCATTAGTATAAAATCAAATGTAAAAATCATGTTTTAGATTTTAGTACAATGGCACTGCTCCTCTGGACTATTTCCCCTCCTAAAAAACTGTAATTTGGTCTCATTTTTCCTATACCACAGTGACCATAGTTAATTAATGCTTTCGTGTAATCATGTCCTAATGATGATTGGAAATTAATAATAGTCATGTCCTATTATCCCTTTCATCTCATTTTCTAGATATACATATTTGAGCCCTCTTGCCATTGTCCTGCTCTATTTCCTCTCCGTTCGGTGCTTGAGAGATGGGAGCACATTTTACACAAAGACTCAGAGGAACAGCGCGGCACTGGAGCCCTTTAGATGTCGCAGATGAGGCCTTTAATCTGTCAATAGCTGCAATTATAGTCATTATCTCTAATAGCAGCGCTTTGTGTGGACCCTCTGATATGTTTAACACAGGGGCCCACGTTACATTGATATTAATGAAGAGACAGATACAGGCCAAATGAACTGCGCTCCCCACACACACATATGGACCGAGAGGAAGAAGAAGAAGAGGGTCTAATGGAGGTTTGTGTCCTGGAGAAGACAGAGGACAGGCAGGATGTGAGGAGGGAAAAGACAGAATAGCAGCAATTACAGCATAAGGGCCGGAAGTAATAGATGAGATGTGAGGACGACAACTCTTACATGACTGAAAACTGGTGCTGAATGGACAGCATCAGTTCTCGTACATACTTTAAGTTCATTCTATATCGATACTGGTGTTGGCAAATGTTCTGATATCACGCATATTTCAGGTACAGTGGTCTCTCATTTACTGTGGGGCTTACGTTCTAAAAATAACCGGTAATAGGTGAAATCCACAAAGTAGTCAGATTTATTTTTTATAATTATTATATGTGTTTCAAGGCTGTAAAACCCCTCCACGATGTACGCGGGGAGGGGGATCGCGCCGTGCAAATTGGCCCACGATCTAAAATGAGGACTGGGTGAAAAACATACTTATGGGGAGTTCTTGGCGCTCTTTTTTTTCTTATAAACAGACACGGCACCTTATATTACGCAGAACACAATGCTCGAGTTCTCCCTTGGCCAATCAGAACGCAGAACACAGTGCTCGAGTTCTCCCTTGGCCAATCAGAACGCAGAACAGTGCTCGAGTTCACCCTTGGCCAATCAGAATGCAGAACACAGTGCTCGAGTTCCCCTTAGCCAATCAGAATGCAGAACACAATGCTGGGGTTCTTCCTTGGCCAATCAGAACGCAGAACACAGTGCTCGAGTTCTTCCTTGGCCAATCAGAACGCAGAACACAGTGCTCGAGTTCTCCCTTGGCCAATCAGAACGCAGAACACAGTGCTCGAGTTCTCCCTTAGCCAATCAGAACGCAGAACAGTGCTCGGGTTCTCCCTTAGCCAATCAGAACGCAGAACACAGTGCTCGAGTTCTCCCATGGCCAATCAGAACGCAGAACAGTGCTCGAGTTCTCCCTTAGCCAATCATAACGCAGAACAGTGCTCGAGTTCTCCCTTAGCCAATCATAACGCAGAACAGTGCTCGAGTTCTCCCTTGGCCAATCAGAATGCCGAACACAATGCTTGAGTTCTCCCTTGGCCAATCAGAACGCAGAACAGTGCTCGAGTTCTCCCTTGGCCAATCAGAATGCAGAAGAGTGCCCGAGTTCTCCCTTGGCCAATCAGAACGCAGAACACAATGTGCATTCATACACTGTAAAAAAAATTAAAGCATGCAAAACTTCACATAAAGAAATCCGTGAAACAGTGAGGTTGCGAAAGCTGAACCATGAGCATTATAGTGAGGGGCGACTGTACCTTATCTGCGATTACTCATAAATCACCGATCCGATACCACGTTGTATTTTTCTGAGTCAGGATCTGTAGATGCGAACAGCCGCTGTTGACGTCTGTGACTAATGCAACTGCTTAACCCCTCGAGCAGGTTAAATACAGAGTGTGGAGGCTCTGCAGATGCTTTAAACACGCTAATACTAACAGACAAGACCTCTGAGTGACCTCTTTCTTACCTTCAATTACCCTTCAAGACTGATGGTATTGTATACGATACCGGAGAATATGTTTTATATAACCTTACTTTTTTTCCCTTTCAAAGCGCGAACATAGAGAACAAAGAGTGAAGTGAGTCAAGATGGTCGATGCTCTGAGCGTCTCTGTTTGTAACAATTGAAGAAGATGCTCTAAGTGCAGTTTGAGTCCTGGTTTAGACCTGGTTCAGTCCTGGTTTAGACCTGGTTTAGACTTTGTTCAGCTCTGGTTCAGACCTTGTTCAGTCCTGGTTTAGACCTGATTTAGTCCTGGTTCAGTCCTGGTTTAGTCCTGGTTCAGTCCTGGTTTAGTCTGTTCAGTCCTGGTTTAGACCTGGTTTAGACCTCGTTCAGTCCTGGTTTAGGCTTGGTTTAGACCTGGTTCAGTCCTGGTTTAGACCTGGTTTAGTCCTGGTTTAGTCCTGGTTTAGACCTGGTTTAGTCCTGGTTTAGTCCTGGTTCAGTCAGGGTTTAGTCCTGGTTCAGTCCTGGTTCAATCCTGGTTTAGTCCTGGTTTAGTCATGGTTCAGTCCTGGTTTAGACCTGGTTTAGACCTGGTTTAGACCTGGTTTAGACCTGGTTTAGTCCTGGTTTAGTCCTGGTTTAGTCCTGGTTCAGTCCTGGTTTAGACCTGGTTTAGTCCTGGTTTAGTCCTGGTTTAGACCTGGTTTAGTCCTGGTTCAGTCCTGGTTTAGTCTTGGTTCAGTCCTGGTTTAGTCCTGGTTCAATCCTGGTTCAGTCCTGGTTCAGTCCTGGTTTAGACCTGGTTTAGACTTGATTTAGCCCTGGTTTAGTCCTATTTTAGTCCTGGTTCAGTCCATGAAGAAAAGAGTTGATTGTTTGTTTTATATTGAAAAATCGAATGAACGAATGACACACGGACTCACCCTCTTACACCCAAGGAGAAACGATTGCTCTCCTGGAATGTTCCGCAGTACGGCATTACACGTGAAAACCACGCACTGATATTGTGAGACTCCCGGCATATTAGCTGGCTGATAGTGGATTAATTATGAATAAGTCCGCTAACATTACTACACGTTTCAATGATTTTCTGCTTATTTTTAGACACATTTGTTGGATTCAGGGAGCATTACGTTTACGCCGTCTATCCGGAAATCCGTATCCGGGCTTTTTATCTCGTCGACACGACCTGTAAAACTGATACACGTACGCCTCTAGCAGCCTTCCAAAAATATATGCATTTGAAAACCTCTTCTCTCGGATATAGTTTTCCCCTGTGTCGATAATGGACTATATTTAGTATGGCCTTGAGCTCGGATCCCATTGACTCGGACACTGAAACCGTCTGGCCTGGAGGGACGGCACTGCCACCGCTTTCTCCTCTCTGCGCGTGAAAGCTCGCATTTACTCAGCAAAAATGTGGCGTATTCAGCAGTCGGCGAGGGGAAAGTGGAGACAGCACTGCAAAATAGTTCACCAGATTTTACACGACATAAAGTAGGTTTTAAAATGAACTCTTGCGAGCTTTAAGGCATGTTAGAATGCTGTTACCTCATTAAAACATACCCGGAGTTGTGGTTTTTTTTGAGGAATCCTGCATTATTAGTCTGTCTTACATCCCCAAAGCTGGAAATATGCGGTTCCACCTTGTGATGTCATGAAGTGGTTGTTTCCAGCTCCCATTTGCTTTCAGTTCAGTAGAGATCGGCAGTTCCAGGTCTGAAACGATCCAAATGAATCTAGTGAAGGTGCGTGGAGTTTACGCAGAAACACGGTGGAGCACTTCCTGTATTATCGCATGACATCACAAAGTGGAACAGTGTTTTTTTCTGTTTGAGAGAAGAACTAGCCTAAATATGCAGGATGTGTGAATGAAACAAAACACGTGTTCAGGTGCATAACTTTCCAACCATAAAAGATGGAAACTTACTTTTTATTCCCTTGAAAAGATCAGACTTTCGGCTTTCCGAGCACATTCCCGGCATTATCCTACGTCGCACACACACTGTTTGATGACATGCAGATAACGAGTGTCCAGTAGGAACTTTGTTTTTCGCCAAACTCTGCGCTCCATCCATTTTTATTGGCCCAATATTTTTCAAAGAGTGAAGTGAGTCAAGATGGTCGATGCTCTGAGCGTCTGTGTTCAGAACAATTGAAAAAGCTGCTCTAATTGCAGTTTTTTCTCAAATAAATGACAAATTACACATCTTGGTCTGCGTAATTGCACATCTCTTGCAATTTTTTATTATTTCAGTCCAAAAGTACAAATCCAAACGTAATAAACTCCATGGAAATGCAGAGGTGACATCATCACACAAAATGAGCCAATTAAGCTAAACAAAAATTCTTCGTTCTGAGGCTAAAAACTGAAAACAGCCTCACAAGGAAGACCTGACAAGGGTTACACAGCTTTTCGGTATTTTACCAAAACAAATAACAATTTATTCCTCTCTTCACTGTTGGCAGGGATCAAGTCAAAAGTAGGAACATCAGGGACATTTCTTGTATAAAACTGGGACAAATCTCTGGTTTTGGATAAATCTGCAGGGACAGGGGACACAGGGCTCAAAACTGGGGCTGCCCCGGGTAAATATGGACGTCTGGTCACTCTAGTCTATAAACTCAAGAAAAAATACAAAATGGATTTAATCAGCACATTTTCAGGAGTCTGTGATCAATACCTGCGTCCATGGTCCTGTTTAGGTGTGAACAAAAAGGTATCAATTGTTGACTCTTCTTGAAATTACCCATAGTTGGTGATGGGAAAAATGTAAACCCCATTCCCTACGTAACCTGATCACAACCGCAGAAGCTTTTCTCCTAATGTGTTATTTTACACAAATACACTTTCTCAAATGTCACAGATAATGTAACTTATTATTTAGCTGTTTATTTTTATATTTCTTTGACACCGCCAAAACCTTTTAGCATCGATTCCCATTAGCCACGGGGCTCCTCTGCTCCTCTTTTGTGTCGTAAAAGGTCAAGGTTTGGAGCGGCCACATCTCCGCGGCCTCACACACGCCGGAGCTCTGTCAGTTCAGCTCCGCACTGATCAATATGAGAACTCCAGGTCTGTGTCTCCCATGAGCCGGGCTTTGACAGCTGAGCAAACCCTCTCAATCCCAAATCCATTCATATGAAAACTTCAATATTTGGACTGTCAATATGTGGCGTAATGCAGCGCACGGCGTTTGAGTCTCCACAAACTTGAATGACGGGGGTTTGAAAAGGCTATGGACTGGTGAAGGCAGTGAATAGCAGTGCTGTTTGAGATTTTTTCGCTCATTTTTCTATTTGAAGAAGAGGAAAGAGATGGGCTCGGAGTGCGGAGCGGGACGGTGTGAATGTAGCTCAGTGGATTCGAATATTGGGGTTTGCTGTAGAGCTGCAGTGAATCCTAACTGCGAGTAATTGGCTGTTAAAATAATTGTAATGATGTTCTGATGAGCGTTATTGTTTTCTGGACTACTGACATTCTACTTACATCAGTGCACGAGCTGTTTTTTTCAGCGCTTATACGGTATGCAAATGAGCCATGCAGTTTTAAAGTGGAACTCGGGCACGTTTGAAGCTAAAGTCCGTTGCTAGAGGTGGTCGAATTTTGTCAGAAGCCAAAAAACGGCACAGATCAGTGTTTCCTCTGTGGAGATCTCACTGTGGCAGTGAGTCTGTCAAGGCAACAAACTAGTGTAGTGATGGGGGCCTGGCTCACGCATTAGTGTTTGGAAACGTTATAAAACTACTTTATAAGCAGACTTACACTGCGCATGTGAAAGCCCAAAAGACTCGATTGTCGACTCCAGCGAGCAACAAATGAGGATCGACTACTGACCGTGAAAAACAATAGAAATTGAAAGCTGTTGGAAGAAAATGGTTCGGGAATGTATTTTTTTCAGCGTTTTCTAAAAAACATAATTCACTCATAAATAAATAGGATTAGAAACGATATCGGCGATCGAGTCTTTTGGGCTTTGGCCTGTGCAGTGTGAAATCAACAGAGGGAAGTGTGAGGTGCTTATAAAGTTGTTTTCTAACGTTTCCAGACACTAATGAGTGAACCAGGCAGAGCGTTTTGTTTGTTAGACTCGTGGCTGTTGTCAGATGGGTTAAAGTGGTGTTCAGCTTCTTCAGTGTGAAGCAAATTGGTGTTTTACGTGGAAGTTCAGAACTTGCCCCCATCACTACACTAGTTTGTTGCCTTGACAGACTCACTGCCACAGTGAGATCTCCACCGAGGAAACACTGATCTGTGCCGTATTTTGGCTTCTGACAGTGTTTGACCATCTCTAGCAACGGACTTTAGCTTCAAACGAAAGGAAAAGAGTTCCTCTTGTCCTAATGTTCTCTGTATTAAATTTGCATTGTGTAACTTTTCTGGTGGAGGGTCCATCAAATGCTTTTGTGTTATTGCTTTGTCTGGAATGTTTCACTGTACGGTATTAAACCTTTCTATCTTCATGGAGACCAAACCAGACCAAGTTACAGGTCATTAGCTTTAAAACAATCTAGAACTGAATACGAGTACGCTAGAGCTGTTTAATGTCACACTGTGGAACATTCCAGGCGTCGCAATAACATATCCATACGAAAAAGCAGGTGACAAAAAAATTACACAGTGCACCTCTGAAATGTGTCTCTGTGACGTTGGCAGATCACGTACAAGGCCCTGAGCTCGTGGGACCCCAGCGCTGACCTGAGCACGCAGAGGGGCCGAGTCTTCAAACTCCAGAATGAAACCCAGCACCTGTTCGTGGGGCTGTTTCCCGGGACCACCTACTTCTTCACCCTCAAAGCCTCCACCAACAAAGGCTTCGGACCCCCAGTCACCTCCAGGATCACCACCAAGATCGCAGGTACCATTATGTCCGCCAGCTCACATCTCTCACCGCAGGCTGCACTTAAACATCTGATGGTTTGGTTTGTTTGTCCAAAGTGACAATAAGAGCAGGGAGGGTCACACCTGTCACTCACCTCCATTCTCTCTCCCGTCTCTTTCTGCACTTTCTCCATTTTCTCCAGGACTTTTTTGTTGGAAATGTCACAGCCGTCATAAACACAATCAGGCTTCCAGGTTTGAAACGTAATTGAGGTTCTTCTGATAAGGTTTATGATGGGGTACTATTTTTAAACAAGTTTTTACTTTTGTTAGATACCTTTGTTGAGACATTTAGTGGTACTATTCAAAACTCCATTTACTAAGGAATAGACTGAAAGAATGTAATTTTATCCAAAACCAGTGATTTGTCCCAGTGTAATACAAGAAATGTCCCAGGTGTCCATATTTTTGGCCAGTCTGATCCCTGCCAACAGTAAAGAGAGGCATAAACTGTCATTTTTTTTAGGTAAAATACAGAAAAGCTGCTTAAAAACGACCAAAACACAAAGAAAATGTGCCTACTGTATACTGACTCTCATGAATGGGCCATGTCCAGGACAGTTTTTCTGATGTATACATTTGTTTCACAATTTTATCTATCTAAACCTGTTATATTTACCACTTAAACGAGCAGCTCTTTTGCATTTTCATTTCGTAAAAGTAGCTCACCAGAGGAAAAAGGTTGGATACACCTGGTCTAGTCAGTGTTGTTAAAACCGGTGCATTGCAAAAGTCAAAGAAAGTCAAAGCGTTTCGTAATGTCTGCTTGTTCTTCTCTATTGCCCAAACTACAGCTCCCATGATGCCCGAGTACGAGTCTGAGACGCCACTGAACGAAACGGAGACCACCATCACCATTTTACTGAAGCCCGCCCAGTCCAGAGGCGCTCCCATTAGGTGAGACTTTGCACAACTCTCCATTATATTGTGAGTTTCTTTCCACAGCTCCCTTTACTAATTTTCTCCTCTGCCACGCCTTTTAATTAAAAGCTGGACTCGGGGAAATAGATCTATGAAATGCGAGAGCGGTTTCTGAGCTTTAGTGGTCCACTGTAAATCCCATAATACCACTCTGTTTACCTGCACAACACTGCTCCAAAGTTATACGCAGCAAAGGAAAGCAGAGGGGGGTGGATGGTTTCACTACTCCCAAAATGCCGTTCGGCTTTAAAGGTGCATTTTGCGTGTTAATTATTCGCCGGGATGACTTTATAAACTAATATTTTAGTTGCCAGAATAAGGTTTTGTGATAAAAAGCATGCTAACAGTGCACTTCCTGTTTGTGTCAAGTGTTTTTTTTATGATAAATGCAGACAGAACTCATCTCATTTTGACCCTAAGACCTGTTTTTTCCAATATTTCTGTTTAAAGGTACTAAAATTTCACTTTCAATTTCGGTACTAAGGAATAGACTTAATATTCAATACCGATTCCATGATGATAATAAAATACGCTCTTTATTTAAATCATTTTACTTTCCTTTATATTACCATGAGTCCCTATATCTGTATAATCCCTCAGTTGTCCAGGTGTGGAGACATCCAGTCCTTGTATTTGCAGAGGTTGCTGGTGCTAGGCTAGTGCATGTCAATGGCCATAGTCGTCCTGACACTAAAAACAGTCTGACCCACTCCACAGACCCGAGGGAAACTATTAGAACTCCAGACTGTCCAAGTGAATGTCTGTGTGAACAGAATAATGTTTGAAATAAAACTAATCTTGCGTCACATGAATCGTCGCATGTTGAGGGACTATTTTCTCATATATCAGTCCGCCGCTGCCGAGCTTCTATCAGGAAGAACAACTCACTGCTGCTGCTCAGACAGAAATCCTTCAAATGCAACGGTTGGTTTTACTTCTAAGATTATTCTCTGGACACAGACGTTCACATGGACAGTCTGGAGTTCTAATAGTTTCCCTCGGGTCTGTGGAGTGGGTCAGACTGTTTTTAGTGACAGGACGACTATGGCCATTGAAATGCACTAGCCTAGCACCAGCACCTCTGCAAATACAAGGACTGGATGGAAGATTTAAAAAAGTGTCTCCACACGTCTCCAACACTCTGGCTCACCAGGAAATGAGGCCCTATGTCCAAAATTCCAGTGCGAATCCCTCACGAGAGGCGACTGGATTTCAAACAGGTCTGATATTCTTGTGATCTACAATTGTTCATCGGGACCTGGTCGTGAGGTATTAATCGGTTCCCGTTACCCCACGTATACTACACGAAGTACAGCACACGATTAAGCCAGCTGCACGAGTGAAAAATTGTCTCTAAAAGGGGGAAAATCACAGCGTGTACGGCCGGCTTAAGGACTGCCATGTACTTTTAAACTGCGCGGAGAATACCACTGACTCTTTGTATTAGGCTTGTGCTCTGCTCTCTAAAAGCCATTAGTCTGAAAGTGATATTTTTCAGAGAACTCATCTTCGCCGATCAGTAATTATCTTTGATGAGAGCTGCCAAACGGAAAGCTGGGGATAATTGCCCGGGGCCTCCTTCACAGAAACATACATCTCCCTAATTGCGTCTAATTGTGAAGTGAGTTGTTGGCGTGTGGAGGACCGAGGTAATTGCGAGGGGCTCTGCTTTTGTCCTGACGCTGAAGAAGCCCTCAGCCAGTCATGAAGCAGTGCACACACATTAGCCACAAGAGTGCTGTTAAAGGCAGGCTTTTAGGGCCATAAATACACGTCCACCTGCTGCTCACAACACCGCCTTTCCAGTTTCAATCCGAGCGCAAAATACAGCCCCAGTCCCAGGCAGTGGTGGAGGAAGTGTCCACTTTTGTTACTTAAAGGTGCGTCGTGTAACTTTTCTGTCATTTTTCCTCTGTGGAGATGTTATTGTTTTGTCTGGAATGTTTCACAGTGTGGCATTAATCACAGATCTGTGGAGAGGCGACCCCGCTCAGACAGAATTTCTGTTTTTCTAGGTATTTTTGAGCTATTACTACCTGTAATACTACCTGTAATTGAATACATGTAAAGTATAGGTGTTTAATGTCACACTGTGGAACATTCCAGGCAGAGCATTGATGTATCCATAGAAACAAGAAGGTGACGCCCCCCCAACCGAAAAGTAAAAGTGAAAGTATCACATGTTCTTTCACATGTACTTAAGTAAAAGTACATGTGATACTTTCACATTTACTTAAGTAAAAGTATTAAAATAGCTCTTTAAAAATTTACTTAGAGTAAAAAGTAAAAAGTAAAAAGTATTTTCTGGAGACTGAGATTTAATAAAAATTCTAATGTAGTGATTTTAATAATAATAATAATAATAATAATAATAATAATAATAATAATAATAATAATAATAATAATAATAATAATAATAATAATAATAATAATACATTTTAATTGTCATGCACTTTACATTTCAACAAAATCTCAAAGTGCTACAGCAGGTAGATTCCATAAAATACAATTATAAACATACAAAAGAAACACTACATATGCAGAAAATGGTTTTCATATTATAAATTGTTTCTGAAGGCCATTTTAAGAAGAATTGTTTTTAGGCTGTTTGAAAAGATTAATGCAGATTTTTCTTCAACAGTCTTTTTTTATATAGTCTATTTATATGTTTACAATTATATAAACTTTATCTTTAACGAACATGTCAATTCATGACTTTATGACTCCTTTATTCTCCCCACAGCTCGTATCAGCTGGTGGTGAAGGAGCTGCGCAAATCCAAAAGTCGTCGTGCGGCCGAGGAGCCCCAGTGTTTCTTGGCCCCCTTCAGTTTCCGAAACGCCTCCATCTTGGACTCTTCCTACTACATGGCGGCTGAGCTGCCCCCCTCCAGCCTCACCATGGTACAGCCCTTCACCGTGGGGGACAACAAGAGCTACGGAGGCTTCTGGAACCCACCGCTGTCTCCAGCCAAGAGCTACAGCATCTACTTCCAGGCCGTCAGCCGCTCCAATGGGGTCAGTAACTATGGATACCTATTATGTGTACTAAAAATACTGACATGCAAAAGAAAAGTGGCGAAAAGGGCTTTATTTAAATGGCCAAAGCCAACATGTTTCCACCTCCACTCTTCTTCATCAGGGCTTTGATAAAATATAAAATAGTAAATTGTCTCATTTTTATACAGTGCTTTTCAGGATTTTAATCACCAACCTACAGATCAGTGGTTGGTGGTTATGATTTCTGGGTCATCTCGGTAGAGTTGAAGGTTCAAATCCCGCTCCCGACATAAACATCATCGGCTGAGTGGCCCACAGGTTTGCCGTGCGATTCCAGCTCCCAAAGATGAATAATGTCGTGTCCTTGGGCAAAACACTTAACCCACCTCGCCCCCAGTGTCTGCATACACTGATGTATAAAAGTGTGTGTGAATGGGTGAGTGGTTCCTTGAAGTAAAGCGCTTTGAGTGCCTTGAAGGTGGACAAGCATCTAACGTTAACGCGTTAACCATTGTAAGCTTCTGGTTCTTTAAGACACCTCAGAACAAAAACGTAGAAGGCGTGGAGCAGTTTCAAAAAGATCTTTATTCGGGCTACAACAGGATACAGGGCTTTATGGTGGGTCTTCCCTCCTCATCTCTGAAGGGCCTCCTTGTGCGAGACCTCTTTTATAGTTAAACTCAAACATTATCCCACCTGTTGATGCATGCAGCTGCTATTCTATCCTTGTTGTCTATGTATAGATCCCATATGTTAAGCTTCTAGCTCACCATATAAGATAACACACAAGTCTTTACAGAGCCATCTCACTTCTTTAAATAGCCCACTTCAAGGGTCACAAGGTCAACAGGTTAAACTCCATTTGTCATAGGATCCATATGTTCAAGTTAAAATAGAATCAAAGCACCCATGTGTTTCCTTCAATCATTCCTTAATATTAACACAAGAAAATAATTCACAGTTTCAAGAAAATAATTCACACCATTAATCACAAAAAAAATCACACTAATGTTTTTTTTTAACGCAGATTAATCCCACAGTTTATTCTGAACGCTCCTCTGTTAAAGTGCGGATGGTCCTGAAGGCGGCGCAGGTTATTAGGTCAGTGATCAGGTCCATACGCAGATGTGAAGACGACAGATGAGACTGTGACTGGAGCTCAGGGCAAATTTCTCTGCAAAAAACTGCCCCACGGGACTTTAGATAAACTAAGGGAGTTTGCAGATGTTGCAGCGATGAACTCTCTGTCCACAGAAGCACAAGTTTAAAACACCGTCTTAAAGCAAAACACGGGTTTGATTCAGCGGCGGCAACGACGCTACTCGTACCAACAAGCCGAGCAGCAATAAATTGCATCTTGTCAAAATATTTCTTGTCTTTTTTTGAAGAATAATTAACTGCGATTAATCAAAATTCTAAAGTGTGATTAATCTGATTTTTTTTTTTTTTTTATCGTTAGACAGCACTAATAAAAATGTGACATGAAATTACCGTAAAAACTGTGACATGGGTGTAAATATGACCTATCAATAGTAGGGACACATGTTAACTATTGTATTGTGTTTTATCAAAGTATAAGGGTTGGGTCGGATAAGATAAATTAAATATGCATGAGCTTTTGTTTTATTTTATGTTTTTAATTGAGAAGCCAGATCACAATTTCAGTTTTAACACGATATCTTTATATCGCCTTGAAAAAGCAAACAAAGTAATCCGTCTACTCAGAACATTCTCACTTTTACTGTAATTGGTTAAATCAGAATCAGAAAGGTTTTTATTGCCATATGAGTGAACAGGGTCACAACATTAGAAAATTGCTGTGGTACTGTGGAGCAAAATTGATAATTGTACTGCTGTGCGTAAAAGAGGCCACCAACGCCTTCATTGTCTGAGGAAATTGTCCTTCTACCGTGTAGATAGAACCATGATGACACTGTTCTATAAGACGTTTATGGAATCAGTTTTAACTTTTTCACTGGTCTCATGGTTTGGACGCATCTCTGCTAAAAACAAGAACTCCCTGAATCAGTTGGTTAAATGGGCGAGTAAGGTGATGGTCCATCCTCAGAACAGCCTGGACTCCCTGTATTCAGGACAGTTACAGCGGATTTCCCAGAATATTCTTCATGATACACAACATCCTCTAAATTCAGAGTTTAAGCTGCTTCCCTCTGGTCAGAGGTTTTCAGTTCCAAGATCAAGAACAAATCGCTTTAAAATGAGTTTTGTTCCAGCTGCTGTTGTATTTATGAATAAATTGTAATTTATTTATTTATCATGCTTCTGATATGTATTGCAATTTTTAGCTCAGTCAGATGAATTCTTTTATTTATGGAACAACCACTCTGCACTGGAGAACTGCAACACTTTATTTATATTTATATTTGTGTTTTTATTGGTGTTTATTGTGCAGAATGTGGATGAATGAAATGTGGGACCAGCCTCTCAAATCTGCAAAGCAAATTTACCTACGGGTACAAATAAAGCAACCTAACCTAACTAAATGTGGACAAACACTAGGAACCATGCAATAAAATAAAGTAGAAAACCACCTGAGCCAAAAAGAGGAGGTGGGAAAAAGTGTCTGAGTATAGAGCTGCATTTAAGAGAAGATTTGCGAATCGTGATGATATTATGATTATTATGTATTATTATTTAACCAAAATTTAAAAAAAAAAGTTTTCACAGTTTTGTTGCCATTACTACACATCTCTAGTGATCCACTTTTAGGAAATACAGGAATAAATGAGGCTACTTTTTGTGTTAAATGGCACTGATCTGTGTTTATCTTGTTCATGAAACCAGTATTAAAAATTTGGATTTCAAAAATAATTCAGTCAATGTACATTTTTGCCAAATAGTCCACCTCTATTTCAGTCGGGGTTGGAGTTTGGTTTTTTTTTACTACTTTGTTTTCCACCTTTGCATTTCTATTTACTCACGGTTCACGGTTCAGCATAAGTATTAAAGAAAATGCCCGAAAGAGCCGCCGTTGCCTCGTTCCGTCTCTTTCTCTCCCTCTCTAAACCCGATCTCATCTTTTTAAAAATTTCCATAAGTCTTAACCCACTGAGGATTGTGTTAATTTTCCACCGCTGTAACCACGGTAACTCCAATGCCATGATCTAATCTCCTCCTGATTTCCCACAATGCACTCACCCGTGAAGAGGCTGGCAACTCCTGGCAGAACACACTTTAGGGGCGCGTTTAGAAAGGTGCACACCGCTTTTGCCCTCCAGTCTGCTCACCTTGAACAACAATCGAAGAACGTGCTCGCGTAGAATCTAAAACTTTTCAACATTTAATTTGATTCAGAGCGTTTCGTGGTTAAAGTTGCGCTATGTAACTTCTAAGGTGGAGGGTTGGAGGTGTTTTATAGCTCAGAAGTACCTCGAAAAAAATAAATGAAAGGGTTTATAAGATTTACCTTCTTCCTGTTCCTTTTGTTCATGCAGCATAGACAAGGCAGATAATGGCTGTAATTATCAGGGTTTTTTGTCATTGTTGTTATTCTCTTTAAGTTGATCCATGCACAACAAATACAATATATAAAGAAATAAATAAAAACATGAATTATCACTATGTGCAGGCTTGCTTCTTCATAGATCTGAGCAGTAACTTGTCTCAATGATAATAACGAAGTTTATAAAAAGCAAAGCACTTACAGGTGCCAGACCCTCCACCATAAAGTTACACAGTGCATCTTCAAACATTGTATTTGGTTTATGGAAAACGCTGGTCTGCAGAGCTCTTAAAGTCCAGTCCTCTGCTTCATTTGCTGCTGTCAGTCAGTGCGGTGAGTAGGCGTTGTAATTGCGCTCGTGAATATCTCTTAAAAATATTTGCATTTTAGAAACTTGGCTGGAGTCAGATTCTCGGGCACTTTTCACCACCATCCTGTTTCCTGTAGGAAGAGTAAGGACAGTGTCAGGACACGAGTGCTGTAAAAGCAGCTGACAAACACAGACCCCCTCACTCCCCTCCAGTTCCTCTCTGCCTCACACTCTCCTCCTGAGACCTGCACCATTAGCATGAGCTCTGTGTCCTCAGACTCTAAACAGCTGTAAAGAGGACAGCGAGGACACAGTGGACTCTGGAGAGAGTGTGCGAGTCCCAGGATGCATCATTTCCACAGCCCAGTGACAGTGCCCAGCTCTGCTACATGACACTGTTCATTCAAAGAAATGTAAATATTTAAGCATGCGTCCACTCATAAAGAACCCTTCAGGAAGTCTTATTTTTCATTTAAATGCGTAACTGTCCACAGATGGACAGTGGGACTCAGACAGGTGTGTGGTCACTCATGTACAGCGCCTTCTCATCCATCATCCAGACATTTTGTGCTCAGACATTTTCTGCTCCTTTAACTTCACTCAGAGATGGCTCTGGTGCATGTCAGGGACAGTCCACCCACTCACCCAACACACTGGAGCACACAGCAAATACAGACAGCACAGCCACATAACACTTATAATCGTGTTACAATCATGTCAACAAACTGCAAAAATCATCTCTGTTAAGAACCTGTTTCCACATAATTCTTAATTATAATGATATTGAGGTGTATTCTGAATTTAAAGCTATCATCCTGTCCCTAAATTATTCAATTTTTTTTCTCTGTTAGATGGCAGATGTGAACCCCCCCTCCCCTCACATGGGCTTTGTTCAGACTCACCTTCACTCTCAGGTCTTCAGACACAAGTAACGTCGCGTAAACAGCATCTACTGTTGAAGTGTGTGGTTCATGATCCCAAATCCGGGGCAGATGCTTGAGAAATGATTTAACAACAACTCTAATAAATGTAAATATGATTTATTTTACGGATAATGGAGTCAGCCAATTAGCAGACAGTTTAAGTCTGGATTTTCTTAAAAGCCCAATTCAAAAAGCCCCTGAAGGCACCATGTAACATTTGTCAGATGACTTCTCCTAGACTCTGGAAAGCCCCTTCATGCTCCAAACTGAAGGCACAAAAGATAAAAGATCCACTCTAGTAAGACCCACTTTAAAGTAGCACTATATAAAATATGATACAATAGTATAACCGATACTGTGAAAATGTAACATGACCAGGTCGGGGAAATGTAATCATGATGATAGCTTTAAAGGACACATATTACCAAGTCACATCAAAGAAAGGGAATGAGCCAAGCATAACCGAACGCTACAGTGACATGTACATGAAGAAAACTGGGCCATTTTCTACGTTTTCCTAGATTTTGGCAGAGTTATTACTGCGGACAGATTCCGCCGGTAGTTGTAATCGTATCTTTCCAAGCGTCTTTCTGTTTTCCAAGCGTCTTTCTGTTCTGAAATACCAACAACGACAACTCAACGCCAACTATAAACTTGAAACTGTGAATTTCCTTCTGGATCCATGAAGTATCCATCCATCTTTATCTCTTTTACGTGCCGCTTATGTCGTTAAGAACTCTCCGCGAGGCGTTACTGACAGGGTTACAGTACAAATCCGTCAGCGACTTTGTTTGAATTGCCAACAGTTTTAATTCCACCTGACAGCCTGATCTAAATATAGAGATGCATAAAGCCTGTGCGTTGTTCCTGATCGTGCTCTGATGTGTGAAATGACAGCCACCTCAGCCGCTTGGTTTGATGAAGACAAATGGGGCGGCAGGTGAAGAAGGCAGAAGACACCGAGTGCACGTCAGAGTGACAGCCTCACGGAGCCGAGCCGCAGACGGGGCCGGAGCAGGAACGGAAGGAGCTGGATGTAGTGCTCTCCGAAAGATGCTTAAGAAGGAGACGGATGATGGCTGCAAAATTAGGGACCAGAGGGCAGAGAAGAGTGGACAAGAATGAGAGAAGGAAGCTCTGGAATATTGGAAATGTCTGTGAAATACCTGCGTGAAGTCGCCCCCGTCAAACACAAACCTACACAAAAACTCAATCGTTTGTGCTGCAAAAAGTTTCGTTTGTGCTGCTTTAGTTTTTGAGAAATTAAGGATTTTTTTACAGGTCAAACTGGGGTCAGCCCCACAGGAAGCTTCAGAATGTTCTAAAACAGCCAAAATGGAGTCTATCATTTGGGCTTCACTTGTGCTGTTTTGTGCTGCAAAAAGTTTTGTTTGTGCGATTCTGGTTCTTATTTTCAGCCGATGACGTCGTCCAGCCCCTCAGAATGTGAAATAGGCTCAAAACAGGCAGAAAATTATAGAAAACGTTTGTATTTCGTTTGTGCTGTGACAGTTTTCATTTGTGCGAGTTTATTTCTAAAATGATTCATTCTTATTTCTGCGGTAATTATAGGACATCATTTCAGCTCAGCTGAAGCAGCGACTTTAGCAAAACTAGTGGCGATAAACGATCTCAGACTGCGGAAAAGTCTGTAATAGTCTTTAGTAATTTGCTTTTGATTCATATTTTATAGAATAACAGAGACTTTTCCACAGCCTCAGATCGTTTATCGCCACTAGTTTTGTGGAGTTTGTCGCCGTCTGTTGAGCAGAAATGATGTCCTATAATTACCTTAGAATTAAATAATAATGAATAATTTTAGAAATATATTCACACAAATGAACAAAACAGAACAAACAAAATACAAATGTTTTCTAGAATTTTCTGCCTGTTTTGAGGCTGTTTCACATTCTGAGGTTCTGGACGACGTCATCGGCCGAAAATAAAACTGCAAATATCTGAAGAACCAGAATCGCACAAACAAAACTTTTTGCAGCACAAACGATTGACTCCATTGTGGGCGTTTTCGAGCATTTTGAAGCTTCCTGTGGGGCCGACCCCAATTTGACCTATAAAAGAATTGTTAATTTCTCAAAAACTAAAGCAGCACAAATGAAGCACAAATGTTTGACATAGTTTTTGTGTCGGTTTGACTTTGATGGGGCCAATTTCACGGAGATCTGTGGAATCGCTGCAAAATTAGGGACCAGAGGGCGGAGAAGAATGGACAAGAATGAGAGAAGGAAACAGGCTCTGGAATACTGAAAATGTCTGTGGAATGGCTGCAAAATTAGGGATTAAAAACCCACGTTAATAAACTAAAACACTAATAAATGTGGTAACTAAGGACAACTTTTATCTCAAATCTGTTTCTGAACCTTAAAACTTGTCTTTGGAACATTTTTGCTGAAGTTTTAGAGGTGTTTATGAACTTAAAGGTGCATTGTGCAACTTTTCCAGCAGATGGTTTCATAGTTGTTACTTATAAATGTGTAGCAAGTTGATAATTTCCCCCCAAAACTCTTACTAATGTGATATTTGTTGTTGTTTTTGTCTTCACAGGAAACCAAAATCAACTGCGTCCGCCTGGCTAACAAAGGTATGATCACTCCTCCATTGACACTTATTTAACTCAGCACTGTGGAGGGTCCAACACCTGCTCGTCTCCAGAAGTCATTACATTGCCTGGAATTATTTTATGCATTTTTAGTTTAAACTTGTCTGTCCAACATTTTTTCCAATTGCATCTTTATATTGCTCAAAAATACTTGGACTTAGACAAACTTTATTGATCCATCAGGGAAGATATTTGGACACAGCGGCTCACACGTCACAATAAAATATAATAACAAAGAGTAAAAATATAAATGTAAAAATCAATTCAAAGTAAGTAGCAAAAATAACAACAGGTCTGTGTCAAATGAGGCATAATTATATAAATGTAAATGTACAAAAACATACAACAATACAGCGAGATCTGAGCTGGAACGTGACCTAAACATAACCTGATTGTTTCCATGGACATTTATTGCCATAACTTTGAAATATTCCAGGCAAAGGCTTGTCCATGCACCGCAAAAACTGGAGGGTTAACATTTCAGAGTTGTTTTTAACACAGGAAGTGTTATTTTAACTATTTGAAAGTTAAATGGGGGTTTGGGTTGAGGTTATACTTCCCTTAGTGTTAATCTCCAGCACCTCCAGCCCACCACTTCAAACTCCTGTGAGAAAGGACCAGTTTGAACCAGTTTTGCGCATAATTTCATCTTAAATTAACTCCAATAAAGTGTAAAAATAAAACATGTCTGTGTGTTGTTTAGCTAAATCAGGATAACCCTACAAAGTGTTTTCCGTTTACTCTCAAAACGTCCATATAACTCTTGATTTTGGGGTTGAACAGGAACTTTAGTCGAGTGTTACGTCATTAACACTTCCAAACATGTTAAATTAACTCTAGAACAGACTGGACTCGTATGAACCCTGAGAAAATGTTAAAATTTATTCTGTGAGAGTCAATTTTAACACTTTTACCATCACAGGGATCAGAGGCGATTCAAACTGCCACTGAAAGCTGCGAAACTGGCCGTGAAAGTTGAAGAAAATTAAATTCCTTTTTGGCCTTTTCGTCTTCTAACGCACAGTTTTAGGTATTTAATTACACAAAAATGGTAAATACTTGACAGTTCTATTGGTTATTTACACATGGGGCATTGTTACGACCCAGCTCTGCTAGGGACCGCGGAAGTAACAAAATAACCAAGATGTAAAATTGAACAAATAAGGTAATTTAATTAAAAGGAATGTACAAGGTAAATTAAACAAAACAGGCTAAAATATGTACATAAAAGAACCTAAACTAAGAAACACAAGGACGGGACTGAAATACGAGTTTTGTGCCAAAACGGGTCACGTAGGTCTATACAAAAACAAAAGTGACGGACTAAGGGACACATAACAAAATCACAAAAGTCCCTAAACAAAAGTCACATAAACCTACAAACAGAATCGAGTGACAACTAAAAAGACACAAAAACTAAACTAAACTAGTGTCTCACACACAAAGTTAGAATAACACACTACAGAGACACAAACAGAAAATGGCAAACTGGCCACAAAGGCCACAGCCCCGAACAGGTGAGAGGAATCTTCTTAAATAGGGGGAGGAGTCTGGAGGTGAGGTGGGAGTGACCAAGGGTTGAAATTCCCACCAATCAGGGACCAGGGCTCAACCAGCAGGAATCCAAATGACAAAACAATTAAAGCACACAACACAAATCAAAAGAACTGGAGGCCTGGGGCCGTAACAGGCATTCTTTGGCGCAATTATTGACAAAAATAGACGATTCTGTTCAATTCAATCTTTATTAAGAGCACGTAATATCTGGTTCTTTGTAAAAAAAAAAATACGAATAATCATAAAAACAGACAAAAAAGACCAGGTGTTTCAGTAAATATAGCTGTTATTAAAGGGTTAAAAGGGTTCATACTTCACTTTTTGCCGCGTGGAGACGAGCTGGTGGCGGACCCTCCTCCACAATAGTTGCGCATTTCCTCTTCAGATGTTTGACTTTTGTGTTTTTCGTTGTGACTTTGCTAAAAACTGAATCCCACTCCGGGAACGTCCCACTGTACCTCACTAACATAAACTTCTGCAAACCTCTTTAATACTTTACGAGTCATATCATGTTTCACTTCATCGAGCACAGACTTTTTGCCCTCTTCTCAAACCCTGCGAGCGTTAAAGGTGCACTGTGTAACTTCTACAGTCGAGGTACTTTCCCGTCTCCATGGAGATGTGATTTAACACCGACGAGCCACATCATATTTCACTTCATCGTCTTTAAAAAACCCTCAGAGTGAGTGTGAGTTAAGGATCCACTGTACAATTTCTAAAGTGGAGGACCTGCTGCTTGTTTGTCTCCATGGAGATGTTACTTATTTGCCTAGAATGTTCCACAGTAGGGCTTTAAACGTACCTGTACCTCCGCTGCGTTTGTTCATTTACAGGTGTTTTATTTGCGCAGTCTCGCCTCTCCATAGATCTGACCATTAATCTCCGTTGTGATGACCATGTTTATTTTCCATACTGTAGAAAAATCGAAGCAAAACGGCGATATCTCCATGGCGACGAGCAGAAAAGCTACACAATGCGCCTTTAACCCTAACTATATTTCACCAACCTAAAGGTGCACTGTGTAAATTTTTTGTTGGGAGATTTTTGACCTTCTCGTTTCTATGGATATGTCATTGCTCTACCTGAAATGTTCCGCAATATGACTTTAAACACTTACAAAACCTTACATTTATTCAATTACAGGTGCTTTATAGCCTAGAAATGCCTCAATTCTCAGCATGCGCAGGCTCGCTTCTCCATAGATCTGACCGTTAACCTGTCTCCATAGTGATGATAATAATAATCAAGGCAAAACAGCAATATCTCCATGGCGACGAGCAGAAAAGCTACACAATGCGCCTTTAACCCTAACTATATTCCATCAGTTTAAAGGTGCACTGTGGAATTTTTCGGTTTGGGGGTTCGTCACCTTCTTGTTTTTATAGATATGGTCATTTCTCTTCCTCGAATGTTCCGCAGTATGACTTTAAACGGATCTATTTACACATTTATTCAATTACAGGTGTTTTGTAGCTCAGAAATACCTGAATTCTCAGCATGCGCAGGCTCGTTTCTCCATAGATCTGACCATTAACCTGTCTCCATAGTGATGATAATAATAATAATCAAGGTAAAACAGTAATATCTCCATGGCGACAAGCAGAAAAGCTACACAATGCGCCTTTAACCCTAACAATATTTCACCGGCATAAAGGTGCACTGCGTAAATTTTCAATTGGGGGGTTCGTCACCTTCCCGTTTCTATGGATATGGTCATTTTTCTTCCTGAAATGTTCCGCAATATGACTTTAAACAGATCTATCTCACACATTTATTCAATTACAGGTGGTTTTATAGCTCAGAAATACCAAGAAAACAAATCTATTTGGGTTTCCGCGATGATAGAAATAACATCTCCATGGAGAAACGGGCACCCTCCACCAGAAAAGTTACGCAGTGCGCCTTTAAGTTACGCCTTCCTCATGTTCCTCCCGTTTTTATCCGCTGATCATCCCCGGCAAGTCCACGTTTGTCCTTCGTCCGGCCACTGCGCTCTGAAAGCCTTTGAGTTCAGTATGGATTTCCCTCTCCTCCTCCCTCGTTCTTTTGCATCATCGATTTGCCTTTTCCGCATCTCCGTACTGTCCATCGTCCGTAATTTGTTTCGAGTGTTCGCTGCTCATTCGAGTTCATTTTCTCGTCTTTATCTCCGTTCTCTGGCTCCTGTGGCTGGGCGAAGGGCGAGGCATCAGAAATATTTCACTTCGTTTCTGGGTCCAATACATAAAACTCAAAAAAGAAAAAGAAAAAAAGCACTTTGAATGAGATTAAGTTTGGAATATGTTTCATTTTAGGTCTAATTCCCATGTTTAGAGCGGCTATTTTTGACCATGCTGTTGCTGGTGGAGGGTTCGTCAATTGCTTTTCTACATGGAGATGTTATTGCTTGGTCTGGAATGTTTCATAGTGTGGCATTAAACCCTTTTATCAACATGGAGACCAGAAGTTACAGGTCAGATCTGTGGAGAGGCGACCCCGCTCACAGTCAGAATCCCTGTTTTTCTCGGTGTTTTTGAGCTATAAAACCACCTGTAATCGAATAAACATAAGCTAGAGCTGTTTAATGTCATACTGTGGATATAGAGCAATGACATATCCATAGAAATGAGCAGGTGATGGAACCAAAAAGTTCCATAGTGCAACTTTACACCCGATATCACATACAGCTCTGGAAAAAAATAAGAGACCACTGCATTTTCTTTGTTCTGAAATCAGCGTCTCTACATGTGTGACGACCGTTTTATTCCAGCGTCTGTTGAATTCAACACAAACACACCTCATTCTGCTTCATGAGGCACTGATGAGATCACCTGAACCAAACCTGATTTAAGGAGGAAAAGTACAAAAAAAATCAGGGTTATTCCACCAAATATTGACTTCTGAACCAGTCCTCAGTTCAAACATTAGTATTGTGTTGTTTTAAAATGAATATGATCTTGTTTTCTTCACATTATTTGTCATTTTCAGAAAATAAATGCTCTAAATGACTATTTTTATTTGGAATTTGGGAGAAATGCTGTCAGTAGTTTATAGAATAAAACAAAAATGTTCATTTTACGGCGGCACGGTGGCTGAGTGGCAACACTCAGGCCTCACAGCAAGAAGGTTGCGGGTTCGATCCCGGGTCGCCCGGGCCTTTCTGTGTGGAGTTTGCATGTTCCTCCCCGTGTCTGGATGGGTTTCCTCCGGGTGCTCCGGTTTCCCCATCAACCCAAAACATGCAGCACCCCTATGAACTAACATCAAGGACCATGTTGTCCACCCTCCTGTGGGCTCACCACCTGCAGAGGGGTTCATAGGGGGGTCAGGTGCTATGAGTATTGGGCAGCACGCTGCCCCCGCGACCAGCCGGATTAAGCGGGAGAAGATGGATGGATGGATGGATGGACAAACCTATAAGTAGTAAAATCAGAGAAACGGATCAGTTTGCAGTGGTCTCTTATTTTTTTCCAGAGCTGTACTTAATGGTGGAACTTTCTAAGCAACGCAATAACTTGTCCATGGAGACCAAAAGGTGGCTGAACCTCCCACAGATATTCACAGACGCAAAGTGCTCTTCTCTACCTGTTGCTATAACTTGATCACTTGGCTAGTTTATATTCTTGCATCAATTCGAACCTTCCATCACATATATAATGAAGTACAGTACTGTGCAAAAGTTTTATTCAGGTGTGGAAAAAATGCTGTAAACTAGGAACGCCTTCAAAAATCGAAGTGTCAATCATTTATTTTCATCAGTCAACAAAATGCAGTGAATGAACAAAAGAGAAATCTAAATCAGATCAGTATTTGGTGTGAGCTTTGCCTTCAGAAGAGCATCAGTCCTTTTAGGTTTTTACTCGCAGACAGTTTGTGGAGGAACTGGGCTGGTCCCTGTTCCAAACATGTTGAAGAACTGAGCTCAGATCTTGTGTGGATGGAGCTTCCTCACATCCTTCTGTCTCTTCATGTTAATCCCAGACTCACTCCATGATGCTGAGGTCAGGGCTCTGTGGGGCCCGACCATAAATTTAGGCAAGTCAAATCAATTCCTTTTTTCGGAAAATCAATATTTAGGATTTTTTTTTAATCCACCGTGTAAATTTTGCATTCGCCAAGACTTCCGGTAGTCTTTCCGTAGTCACTTCCTGCAGTGTGCCCCTCACTTTCCCCCGAGAACGGCACGAACAAATCTCTGTCACAGAAAGAACACTCATATTCCACTGAGTCGTGTCCTTTAGTCCAACAGAAGCTGAACCAGCAGCACAAGGAAACAGCTGCTTTTTTCAGCGTTTACACTTTATGCAAATGAGCCATGTGGTTTTAAGTTTAGTTTCCAGCTCTACATCACTTCCACTTCTTGTTCTTTACGCTGAAGATCGTTCTTAATGACTTTGGCTTTTTCTTTTGTTCCCTCACTTTGCATTTTGTAAACTGGCAAAAACAAAGAATTATTATTTATATTTTTGAAACCATTCTTTGTTTACAGCATTTTTCACACCTGCCTAAAACTTTTGCCCAGTTCTGTAGATAAATGTTTCTTTCACCATATACGTCATTCATCTGGTCTCCTCATCAGCAACATGTAAAAGAGGTTTAGTAAAAGGTCTTCGTGCTCACTGAATGCTCCCCAGAAGCACTAAACTGAAATGAATTATCGCTAATTATGTAGAAAATAAAATACTACAAAGTTCATCCGCTCATGAATGACTTTTACAGAGGCTTTAAAGTGTTTGATGGGTTGTTAGAAGCTGGTGCCCTCTTAATTATTCATAGTTCATGCATCTTTTGAAGGCAAAGGCTTAGGAATATCTATAGGAAAAAATACAGGGGACAGGAGTTCTAAAATCTTCCAGGACTAACCGTTGCTGAGTGGTTAATAGCATGAGCATTGAACACTGCGCCTACTAATTATAAGTCTACGAACCCTTTGAAAAGTTCCCGAATGTATCTTCAAGTTTAGTTTTAGAAGGAAATTCACCAAATACAATAACAGCCAGAAACACTTGGTGAAATCTTGATCGTATAATGGTGCATTTCTTGGTCTGAGACCCAAATGACATCTTTTTGCTTCAAGATTACGTCTAATACTAAACTTTTGTGGCTATGACTGTGTCTCGTCATTGTAAAGAATCATTCAACAGTTTCAGAGTGAGTGAGTTTGCCAAAATTCAGTCCTTTTCTTTTCGCTTCATTCTTCATTTTTCATTGACCCTCATCTGTCTGTTTTGAATTTCCGGACCCTTTTTTTTAATTCCGTTTGACTAACACGTCTCCAGACCCCGCTAACAACACGCCATCGCATTAAAGTGGAACTCCGGCACGTCTGAAGCTAAAGTCCGTTGCTAGAGGTGGTGGAATTCTGTCAGAAGCCAAAAAACGGCACAGATCAGTGTTTCCTTGGTGGAGATCTCACTGTGGCAGTGAGTCTGTCAAGGAAACAAACTAGTGCAGTGATGGGGGCAAGTTCTGAACTTCCACGTAAAACACCAATTTGCTTCACACTGAAGAAGCTTAACACCACTTTAACCCATCTGACAACAGCCACGAGTCTAACAAACAAAACGCTCTGCCTGGTTCACTCATTAGTGTCTGGAAACGTTAGAAAACAACTGTATAAGCAGCCTTAGCATTAGCTTGTTGAGCAGATGAATTTTATTATAAATCTATTGTATCATGTATAACTATTGTATATATATAATCATTTGTTTTATGTCTGTGACTGTAATATATTGTCTAATGATTGTTATATTTTAGGTCTGGGACTACGGATGGAAATAAGCACTGTGCTAAATCTGGCATATTTACGTCAATTTGTGTGATTTTGTATTTTGTTTGTATGTTCATTAATATGCACTGTCCCATTCAAATAAACAAATAAAGAAAGATTTCCCACCACGCATTGCGAAAGCCCAAAAGACTTGATCGCCGATGTCGTTTCTAATCCCATTTATTTACGAGTGAATTATATTTTTGGAAAACGCTAAAAAAATACATTCCCGAACCATTTTCTTTCAACATCTTTCAGTTTCTCCTCTTCTTCTCCATCAGTAGTCGATTCTCACTTGTTGCTTCTGGCGGCTCGATCCTCTCGCCGCCGCTGGAATCGACAATCGAGTCTTTTGGGCTTTGGCCTGTGCAGTGTGAAATCAGCAGAGGGAAGTGTAAGGTGCTTATAAAGTTGTTTTCTAACGTTTCCAGACACTAATGAGTGAACCAGGCAGAGCGTTTTGTTTGTTAGACTCGTGGCTGTTGTCAGATGGGTTAAAGTGGTGTTAAGCTTCTTCAGTGTGAAGCAAATTGGCGTTTTACGTGGAAGCGAAGAACTTGCCCCCATCACTACACTAGTTTGTTGCCTTAGACTCACTGCCACAGCGAGATCTCCGCCGAGGCAACACTGATCTGTGCCGTTTTTGGGCTTCTGACAGAATTCCACTTCAAATTCCAGCTTCAAACGTGCCCGAGTTCCCCTTTAAAACTGTCATCCGCCGCACTTGGACCACATCTCCGCCCTCCTGTATGTTGCGTTTAGCATTGCTCTTGATGGTGTTCCTATGTCTCACCAGTTTAATTTCTCTCCAGGAGGTCCAATGGAAACAGTTCTTTTTTCTTAGCCTATTTTCTTCTTTCTTTTTCCTTCCTTTTTTGTTGTTGTTTGTTTTTCTCTCTTTCTCTCTTCCTTTCTTTGTCTCTTTCTCTGGCTCTCCGGCGGCGACTGACGGGCCCTTGGTCTTAGTGGTAATAGGTAGGGGACAAATAACAACGCCGTACATTCTAGTCATCCCAAGCGAAGGTGATTATTGCTTCCCACGCACAGTCTTTTCTTCTGTTCCAATTTTTCATCACCGAAACTAACCCCCGAACACAACCCCCCAGTATTGGTTTGACTAAGTCCACTTTCTCCATGCTACTTATGCTTTGGTTTCCCCTTCTCATTATCATCCGCATTTGTTTTTTTTGCATGTTTTTGCTCTGCTTGGCTGTTGCTGGCTGTTTGAACCCAGTGTCTGTCTTGCATCTACACACACACACACACACACACATACACACATACGAATGCTAATGGTACCTTCTAATTGTCCTTGGAAGTGGGACCTCGGAATGTTGTTTCTATATTTTCTATTTGTCAAGTTGGGAAAACAATGGCCAGTATATTACAGTTATAAAAGCTATGAAAGTGCTTGAATCAGCCAACAAAAAAACTGAAATTGGGAGTGAATCGTACTATATCGACAGTAGGGTTGGGCGGTAATACGGTATTAAGGTTTCAGTCCTGGTTCTCGGCTCTTGTAGCGTGTATATATTTATACGCTGCTAATGACACGTTGTAGATTTTCTTGTTGTGGTGTTTGTGGCTCTAAACCAACGAGAATTCCAGCCACACTCCGAATGTCCGAACGGTTTCTCCTCAGCACGTTAAAGTCCTCCCTGCATCTGTGACGCTCGGACTCACAGGATCTACTCACTGCTCCATTTTGGGACTATTGGGCTGTCGGACCAACGGGCTGAGCCCAAACAGAGCAGGTGGAGGAGGGGGCGGGGCTTAGAGCAGGTGGTGGAGGGGGCGGAGCTTAGAGCAGGTGGTGGAGGGGGCGGAGCTTTAGTACAGCATCTTATGGCTCCATTGGTACAAGACACTTCTAAACTGAAATGTCCTTCTGAAATCCTGGTGTTTCCCGTGGTCGGCTGTAAATCCGGTAAATCCAGGCCTGTTCTGCTGTTAGTTTCACTGTGGACCTGATACAAGAGCTCCAGTCCAGTTTGATCGACTTTTCCCACTGAGAAACACAGAGCCACACATACGTCCTGATGGAGCTGGAGCTACAAAATAATTCTTAATTAGTCATGGTAATACCGTATATACCCCGGTAAAATGCTGAGGTTTAACGGTATCAAAATTTGGAGACCGCCAAACCCTACCATATAGTATTTATCGTGACAGCAGGTAGTTCAGTAGGTACTTAAATCTAGTTCTTTATCTCAAATAGTTAAAGTTGCACTTGTAACTTTATGGTTGGGGGTCTGTTACCTGCTTGTTTGTATGGAGATGTCACTTTTCTGCCTGGAATGTTCAGCAATACGACTTTAAAGCTCTACCTTACATTTATTCAATTACATTTGGTTTTATAGCTCAAAAATACCTATAAAAGCAGGTGTTCAGACTATGACCAGTATCTTGGTCTGGTTTGGTCTCCATGAAGATGGAAATATTTACTACCACACTGTGAAACATCCCACACAAAGCAATAAAAGCTTTTGACGGACCCTCCACTAGAAAAGTTACACAATGCACCTTTTAAATAGTGATTTGCACAGGTCGTTCTTCTAGGCTTGACATACAAAACGATGAACATTTTGATTTGGTCAATTTGTTGCTTTTATAATAGACTCTAAGGAGAAAAACCTACATTTATGCATTTACAAAAGGAGAAAAACATATTAATGAAGCATCTCACTGTGCACAAATATCCACAAAATTGTCTTTTCTTTGAGTTGTAATTTTCCTTTAAATCGTGGCTGAAATAATGACGCCGTCTGCGCTGGTCCTTTTAGTGCTTTCTGGAGTGGCATAAAGACGTGACAGATGAATATGAATGTGACTGAGCGGAGCGCCAGTCAAAAGCCTCCAGACAACAATAGGGCCACAAAAGGGCCCCGCACACAGAGAAGAACAGTCATCAGGTTTAATGTCCCCGAGGCTCAGCTCTGCAGCCAGTCACATCCACAATCAGATCAATATAGATTACATTCATACAGAGCTGCACTCAAGCCGAATGGAGCAACTACTGTTATTGTGATTATAGAAGAGAAGCTTTTGTGCTTTCAGGGACACAAACCTGCACTAATAACACTGTGATTCATATTTATGTTTTCTATATTGAAAAGTTTATGCAGCTAATAGTTTGGAACCAATATTGGAAAGTTCAAGTACCCATAATGTTTTTCTAATATTTTTGAGTAACTGTATTTAGTAAGTTATTCTCATCTCATGGTGTACCGTAAAATACCAAATTAAACGCCGGGTACAGGTGTATATTCTGATAAATTACCGCTGGTTCCAAATAAACGGCGAGTCTAATGTTGGTGCTGAAGACGGAAGTCGTGCTGCCATAACAGGAGCAGGACTGATGCTCGCGTCGTCTCTACATAAACCAAACTTAAAACCACACGGCTCATTTGCATAAACTATAAGTTCTGAAAAAAAAAAAAATCTCACTCCTTGTGCTCTGATGCGGTGGATGAACGTTCTCACTCTGCTGCTCCACACTCACTGCATCTGTCATTTGTTTTAACTCGCTAAAGAAATGTCTGCATGTTGCGGGAGGGTTTGAATGACTTTCTGTAATTCAGGAGTCATTTTCAAATGTGGGAAACTCTCCGCTCCGTAGATATGTTGTTGTAACATTTAAAATTAACTCGCCTACGTCTGTTCTACTGGTTAACAGAATGTGAGTACCATGTTACCGCCTAGTGCCTCTGCTCAATTTCATTTCCCTCCAACGACTCGCTCAGGAATCAGAAACACTCAGCAGTTTGTAAGAACCCCGGAAGTTGTAGTCGGCGCACCGGCCAATCAGCTGTGAGCTGTGAAGCCGTGAGGTCAAACTCCAGCACCTCTGGTCCTTTTGTGTCCAGCACGACAGGAAACAAAGCGTCCAGACGGATGGAGATGAAGCCAGACATTTTGTGTTGGCAACGATTCTCGACATCAAGGATTTAAAGCCGGAACAAAGAGAATGTTTGGTGAATTTTATCAAGAGGAAAGACGTTATTGCTCTTCTTCATATGGGATTTGCTGCTGTGCTGCAATTACTTGGACCCCACTGAGCGTTACGGCACATTACAGACGTCACCACCAAACAGCAGCGATTGGTTACATCAAAAAAGAACCCGCCTACCGTCGAGCGAATGAAGCCTAAAGCTGCGAGGTCAGACTTTCACTTCGTAGAAACCGGCTGATGAATCAGGCTAGAGCAAGAATTTTGTGAGGAAGGAATTAATCGCCTGCCCCAAATTGCCCCCTGGTTTCATTATTTGGTATTTTACGGTAATACGGTAATAATAACAGTTTCCTAAAATCAAAGGAATACATTGTGGTAAAAACAATTCAACCTGGAGAGACTCAAATAGACACAAAAAGAAAGTATTAGAAGAAGATGTTGCGATGAAGGGTGTGGCTTGAGTGATCTTTGACTGCTTTGTGCAACCTCTAAATATTGCTTGATTTAGCTAATTTTTTTATGTACCATTAATTGATTGATTCATTTCCTAAAGCCTAGAAAAAAGAGAAAAAAAAATGTTTGGACCACCCTTATATTCACCGAAAGAAGCAGTTGACGGACCCCCAATGGAAACGTTACATAGCGCACCTTTAACTAAATACACGTTCAATTCATCATTCTTCTCAATAGTGTTTGCGAACAAGAAATGTGAAGCAATAATTCTGCTTTCAAATCCACCAGAGACGCCTCATAGATGTCGATAGTGCACCGTGTATGATTCGCCCAAATGATTTCCACAATTCAAGTCGTAGATATAATAACACATAAATCAGATAGGCTTACCCGGTGATGGAGCTGATGCGTGTCAAAGCCTATTCATGTTCTCATTAAACCGGGCTCAGAGTCGTGCTGTAACGAACGCCGGGGCCGAGCGCAACAGTGATGCAACAGTCAGACCTCTGCCCACTTCACGTGCTCGGGATCCTAATGGGAAAACTCATCACTGACAGCGACAAACATTTGACATTGTTCTTAATGTCCTCCACATTTCACCTTTAGTTTCCCCCGTTTGCAAACGATTGAGTCAGACTTTAAAGCGGCTGTGCTCGTTTTTACACGTAGCGAGAGCGAGATGCGATTGGTCCCAGAACAGATGCGTCGTAAAAGCAGCTCTCGGGGTCAAAAGGTCCACGGTGTGCTGTCTGCTCCTAATATTAAAGCGTCTTGGAATCTGCGAATGAGGAATTGCGCTGTTAACATTCTAGTTTGTTTTTTTGTTTTTTTTAGCATTACTGTGATGGCGAAACTCTGCTCTGGTCTCTGTTGTTGTTGGGAAAAGTGAGGAATAACTTTGAACTGCTGGTAACACTTTAGAATAAGACACACCTACAAATTAACCATTAACTAATCATTTACTGAGCATTACATGTAAGTAATTATTAGTACATGAGTAGTTCATGCTTAATAACCATTTGCAAGTTGTTTGTAGATGATTCATTCATTGATTTCCATAACGTTCGTCATTGATGCTCTTGAATGTCTCTGTACCTGCTCAAGGACTGCAGACGGACTGGAGCTTGGAGCTAAATCTGACACAGAGCATCTTTTTTCCTTGAGATCTGTGCACTGTCCTTGTTTCACATTAATAAATAAAATAAATAATAAAAACAGTTAGTCCATTTCACATACAATAAAAAAGTATAAGAGTTACAAATAACACATCCGTTCCTAAATGATTATTACACACTTGTCAATGGAATATTTCACACTATGGCATTAAACCTTAAACCTTCTATTATCATGGAGCCCAATCCAGGCCAAGTTACAGCTCAGATCTGTGGAGAGGCGACCCCGCTCACAGTCAGAATGCTTGTTTTTCTAGAGATTTGTGAGCTATAAAACCACCTGTACAGACGTACTTCAGCCTAACTAACATGAATGCTCATAAGGCCTGGTGCTGTGGTCTGGAAGTTTCTTTTGTGATGTTTATAATGACAAATGGGTGACAGTATAATTCAGTGGACTCATAAACAACCTAAAATGTTCACTTTATAGGCGTATTCTGCTCACAAAAGTCCCAACGAGCACTAAAGGCCATAAAGAGATAAATGACATTGTATAACTCTAATATAATGGCATATTTACAGTGTCCATATAATAACCTCTGCTCTCTGTTGTTGTTGTTGTTGGGAAAAGTGAGGAATAACTTTGAACTGCCGGTAACACTTTAGAATAAGACACACCTACAAATTAACCATTAACTAATCATTTACTGAGCATTACATGTAAGTAATTATTAGAACATGAGTAGTTCATGATTAATAACCATCTGCAAGTTGTTTGTGGATGATTCATTCATTGATTTCCATAACGTTCGTCATTCCGGATTCTCTTGAATGTCTCTGTACCTGACTGCAGACGGACTGGAGCTTGGAGCTAAATCTGACACAGAGCATCTTTTTTCCTCGAGATCTGTGCCCTGTCCTTGTTTTCACATAAATAAATAAAATAAAACATTTATGAAGCTTTTATAAATAACACATCCATTTCTAAATGATTATTACACACTTGTTAATGAGTAGGTGATTTTTAGGTAAGTTAATAAGCATTAGTTGGTTAATAAACATGTATAAATGATCCGTAGGCCTTATTATAAAGTGTTACCGATTTGTTTAATGCCACACTGCGGAATGTTGCAGGAGAAGCGACAACATTGTAATCAATCAATCAATCACTCAGATTTTTATTTATAGAGCACTTTTCGAACAAAAAAATGCAAGACAAGCGTTGAAAAGTTGCCTCGTGCGCCTTTAGTGACGAGTAGATTAGGGTGAAATATGTGCCGGGCTCGGCGCTGCGATGGTGTTTTGTAGTCAGGGAGGTGTCTGCGTCCTCCTAAACCGCAGCGCCGCCTCCACCTGCTCGTGAACGCGACACACAACGTTCACTTGTGCCGTCGTAAATCTGAGCAGAGCGGAGATAAAGAGCTGAGGAACATCTGGAGAGACGAACGAGAGACAAAAAAAAAAAACTACTATCCATTTGTGAGGTGTGATAAAGCACCAGTGCAGTTCCTTTAGAGACAGTTTCTTATGCTGCAATTAAAGGGCCGAGGTTAAACTGTGTTATACAGTGATCCCTCGTTTATCGCGGGGGTCACGTTCCAAAAAGAACCCGCGATAGGCGAAATCCGTGAAGTATCAGCTTTATTTTTTACAATTATTATCCAATACAATACTGTACTATAGAATGAAACCAAAGATCAAATCCTGTTTTCAGACTCAAGCATTTAAAAATATAAATGTTTTCTTACAAATAACTATGATAGTTTTTTAAAAATGCTGTAAAATAATAATTTTAATGAATACGAACACGAGGTTGGACATTGTGACTCAGGCATATTTCACAGTGCCTCTGACTGAGCCTCTTCCTCCTGACTCCTGTAGCGTCTCTTTCTCCTGAAGGCTGTGGTGCAGGTGTCTTCTCCCGTCGTCCTTATGTTATTTTCCTCCTTCTTTATGGCACCATGTTTTCTTTTCTGTGGGAGACGCTCCAAACGGCTCTTTGAGTGTTAAAGGTTGCCGACCCCTGGTCTAAGTGAAAGACCAGTCAACTTTTATCACTTCTAGACGACAGTCCCTTGGCCAATCAGGATTCAGAACACAATGCACTGTTAAAAAAAATTAAAATAAAAAAGCATAAAAAAATCCACGAAGCCGCGAAAGATGAACCGCGTTATAGCGAGGGATCACTGTACTGTTGTTTCCACAGCAAAAACATACCTGGAGTTTTGGTTTGTTTTATTTCATTCACACATACTGAACACACAAACCCTGCAGATTTAGTTCTTTTCTCAAACAGAAATAATTTGGTCATACATCGTGCTCCACTGTGTTTTTTAAACTCCACACGCCTTCAGTAGAATCATTTGGATGATTTCACAGCTGGAATTTCCCATCTTCTGCTAAACAAAGGATAAAATGGAGCTGTTAACTTGAAAACTACTGCATCTCATGACATCACAAAGTGGAAGAGAGCATTTTGAGCTTCGGAGATGTGGACAGAGTTGCTTAAACATGTGTGAATGAAACAAAGACTATTTCAGGTGTGTTTTTGAGGAGGTAACAACATTATAGCACAAATAAAAGCTCACAAGAGTCAAATTTGCCTAATATAGGAGCTTTAAATCTGCTGCAAACCGTTTAAAAGGAACTAATTTTGTTTATTTAATGTAAAAATGCAACTCCTTTAATGCATGTTTATGATATCCTTTATTTGGGTCATGTCAGAGAATATTATATACAGAAGAGTCCTGCATGGGTCTGATTTTAGTCAAACTGCACACGCCCGTACACGAATGAATATCAGTCCGAGAGCCAAAAAAGAGCCACAACTTTAAACTCTCCACTCGCTAATTGACTTTTCAGGAGTAATTTTGAACTGCAGGACATCGCATGCGAGGTTTGAAAATGAAAGTGGCAGATTAGACCCGCACAGTCCTGCGTCTGACCTGAAGCCGCATCCGACACAGCACATTTTCACCCGGTTCATTCACATTTGCAGTTCACCGTCGGGTATCCGTGGGTGTCTGAGCCCGTGCAGGACAGAAAAAACACCGCAACACAACAAAAAGACACAACCCCTCCAATAAAAAACAGAAAAAAACAACGGAAGTGACCACGGGACTCTATTTTCCGATGGATCAAGCGACGAGGATCAAGCGGGAAATGATTTACGACGGTCAGACAGTGACATCGATCCTGGCCACAAAACAGTAAATTACTTTCACTGACATTTCCAACTCCGTTCACTTCTCCGTTCCTTTACTTTTCACATTCTTCTTCTTCAACTTTTCCCGTTCACTTCCTGCTTGATCCTCCTCGCTTGATCCGTGGGAAAATAGAGTCCCACATCCACTTCCGTTGTGGCTTTTTGTTGTGTTGCGGCGTTTCACTGCAAAGCACGACATCTAGTCAAGATAAAATGACTTGGATTAAGAAATTTTTACCATGATTTGAGTAAATTTCACTTGAAAGTAAAATTATCTGCCAGTGGAATGAGACTTTTTGTACTTAAAATATGAAAATACATCTGGCTACAATTAAAACAAGAAAAATAACAACTTTCTGCACTTAAAATGCTATCAAATGTTGCTTAAATTAAGAAATACGCTTATTCCACTGGAAGATCATTTTACTTGTCAAGTTGATTCCACTCACATAAAGTAAAATGTTCTTCATTTAAGTCGTTTTAACTTACCTAGATATTGTGTTTTTTCCAGTGTTACATTTGTGTTGGCATTTGCATTTGTTTTGAGCCCTCCCAGCCTCCGTACTTATATAAATACCAATGGATAAGCACACGCAGTACACAAACAAGACCCAGAGTTCATCAGAGCAGAGATTTGTAATCCTGTTTCACGCCATCACGTCTTAATCCACACGAAACGCCCACAAACAAATAACTCAACCCGGATCAAATATACTGGACTTGTATTACAACCTTGAACCCAATGCATGAGTAATTTTGAAACAAACAATAACATTTTTCGAAACCAAAGTGAAGAATTATCCGTAATGTTTTGTCCCGAATTTGTAAACATCCAGACGTGGATCGGTATTTAATAAGTCTTTGAACAGTGGAACGGTGCGTCGTCAGAGAATCAAATCTGAGCCGCACTAAATGAGATTATGTTTTTAATATCGCTCCTGCCCATAATTCCCTGAGTTTAATGTTATCACGCTTACTGCAGAGGGTCGATTTTCAAAACAGGACAAAAGGGTAGAAATAATCAGACTGATACAGAGCAAAGCTGTGATCCGCTGTGGTTTGAAATGTAAATCTTTCTCTTTAAAAGGTTTCGAGGTGAGGAAAACAGCTTAGATAACTGTTATTGTGCTGGTGATGTGTTTTGAAGCATATATTAGTCCGTGTCTTTAGAACTCTTCCAGTCTGTTTGAGTATTCATGAGTTTCAGCTTCTGTTTAAATAGGCAGCATTTCTGAGGGCCTTGAGAACCAAATGGAAATGCGTGGGATTCATTAAAGATGCACTGTTGCTCCTTTTCCGCCAGGGCAGTTCCAGTGCTGGTTCGGAGCCAGTACCATATCTTGAACCAGTTCTTTGTTTTCCACACAAATAAAATGGCTCTGGCCCTGGAGAACCGGCTCCAACTCAGCACCAACTAAAGACCAGGTCCAGAAACAAGAAGCAGTGACATGGGGGCTATGGGTGGGGTTATAGTGACGCAGGTCCATAAGAAGTCATGTGTAATGGTACATGACGTTTGCATTTGAATTCAGACGTCCCTAACACACGTCGTGGGCGCCGTCTTTTCCTGGTCGAGAGAGTGACTGTATTAATTACATAAAACACATCAACGGAGCAGCGCTTGTCTCCGGCCCACTTAGCTCCAGGCCCGCGGTGCTCCGGCCTGCAGAGCAACAATTACTTTTCTTTGGGAACGCATCCTTTGCTGATGGCAATGACAAAGAGCTGCGTGTCTTCATCTCTGGATTGACAAGAACATTTGTAACATTAATAACGGCAGAATAGATCTGTAGCGATATTCCTCCAGTGTTGTTATTATCAGAGCTGACACCTGTTGGTAGGACAACTGCAGCGCAGGGACGTAGCGACGCAGCTCTTCTCTGGCTCTCAGCTGGTGGAAAAAAGAGCTGGTTTTTGGATAATCGACAGGAAGCACCAGCTCAAATGAGTATCTAGTATCAATACTATATCAGATACTGGCATCGTATCAGTGCGTCCCTAAAAAAATTAAGAATTTCACTTTTGGGGCATGATGCCAATGATCACGAATGATTTTTCTACTTCTTCTCACAATAATCATAACTAGTGCTGTTAAAAATACTGCGTTATTAACGAGTTAATGCAAAACAATTTTAATGTTACTTTTTTATCGCAAACTAGTTTTTTCATAAGCTGTGGCCACTGCTGTAATGCTAGAAATCGACAGGATCCAACTGTAAACAGGAAGGAAAACAGAGAAGTCCTGTCAGGTGCACTGATGTTATTCATATGAGGAAAACAGAATAAAGTCGCTCCAAAACATACGGTGAATCCGCACTGACCTTCGATAAGGACTGTGACAGAGACAGAAGTTTTGCAGCCTCTCTCCTCCTGTCCTCACTGCTCTGAGCTGTTTTTATATCCATAAACTCATGAAGGAGTAGTAGTAGTAGGACTCACATCTGTCTCACTATTTCAAATATATATGTGTCGCTGGACTTATTTTCTCCGCTAAAACCTTCACTCTGTTGCTGCAGACACAGTAGATCCACGAGCTGCTGCCACATGGAAACGAACAACGCCATGTGATGACGTCGTCGCCCTCAGTGCAATAACGTTGGGGTCGTGGATCTATAATAAATTTTAATCATAGATTTTATTATAGTTCTGCGGTTGAGGCAAATGGGACGACCAACACAGTCGTAAACACAGCTGCAGTAAAAAAAAAAAAACATTTGCACAAAGCCTATCCACTTTGCTATGTTGATAAGTGGATTAAAATGATTTTTCAAGTGATAAAAATCCACGAGTTAACTTTGACATTCATGAGATTAACCGCGATGAAATATTTTAATCGAATGACAGCGCTAAACATTAACTATTGTAAGATGAAGACAATTACATAACCTACGTACATAGCATAAAGTTGTAGCTCGTCGTCACCTCTTTTCCTCTTTCAGAAAATCTCCACTGAAGTCTTTTCTTTTCCCCTCTCCTCCTAAATGCCAGTCGCTTCTCGTTAACATTCGCAGCAGCCATCGCGTCGGCTCCGCTCCCCTGACAGCCCCGTGAAGGCCGAACGCCGGGACAGAGAAGCACAGAGCAGTCCGTCTCCAATCAATAACCGTCCTTCCCCGAGGACTAGTTTACGGCGGAAAATACAATATGGAGTCTCTCTCTCAAGGCCTTCACCGCTCATTCTGTCCCCATTCGCCGCATAAACACGGCCATAAGTATTCATGGCGAGTGTCAACAACGCTCTTCATGAGAAATATACGCCGGGGCTTCTGGGTAATTGTGGCGCTTGTTTTGACGCGAGATCGATCACAGCGAGACTATGGTCAATACTGTTAACATTCATGCGCTGTGAAAGTTACGGGAGTTTGTAAAAGGAGAATGAAAACGTAGTGAAAATTCCTAGTTAAAGCAGAACAATTTGGGAGAAGGATTCTGTTCGCTGTCCGTGTTTAAAGGTGCATTGTGGAACTTTCCCATTGGAGGGTGCACTAAATGCTTTTCTTCGTGTAGTTGTTACACAGCAAACGTGTACAAACAACTTTTTGGACATTAAAAAAATGCTTAATTTAGGGCCTTAGTTACAAAAATGCAAAATATCAAGTCTAGTTGTTTTAGTTCACACGTTTTCCATCCAAATCCTGCATATTTAGTCTTTAGAGTTCTTCTCTCAAACAGAAAATGTGCTCTTCCACCTTATGATAATAATAATAATGTGATAATAAGAGTAGGTGCTCCACTGTGTTTTTAAACTCCATACACCTTCTCTACACAGCAAAAAACAAAATCTAGTCAAGTTAAGATGACTTGAATTAAGAAAGTTTTACCTTAATTTGAGTAAAATTCACTTGACAAGTCAAATGATCTGCCAGTGGACCAAAACGTTTTGTACTTAAAATAAGAAAAACGACAACTTTTTGCACTTAAAATAAACAAAATTAAATGTTGCTTGAATTAAGACTCTCAAATAAAGTAAAAAGTTCTTAATTTAAGTCATTTTAACTTACCTAGATATTGTTTTTTTGTTTTTTTTTCCCAGTGTAGAATCTTTCAGCACTGGAACGTAAAAGGTAACATGACATCACAAGGTGGAACAGTCCATTTTGAGCTTTGGAGTTGTTGAGAGACGAATAAATATGATTCAAACGTGTGTGAATGAAACGAAACACAACTCCAGACATGTTTTTTTGTGGAGGAAACAACATTATAACATGGCTTAAAGCTTAAAGGAGTTCATTTTGTGTAATATGGGACCTTTAACTTTAACGGAACGGTTTAATTCCATCAGCTGTTTGTCGTAACAACGTATCGACCACAGCTGTGTTTGATTTCGCTCTAGTGTTTCATAAAAAAATGAGCTCTGCCACCCACCGTATCGGATCTCAGTCATCAGATAATTGTCTTTTGAACGTCTCGTCGTCTCCGCCTCTTTGACGAGCACCTCTTCGTCCCTGTCGCCGCCCCGTCAGGCTCCCCCCCCGATTGGCCGAGAGGCTCTTCCCGCTCTGAAATGGCCAATCCCGGTGTTAAACAGAGCTGAACCCGGAGCGCAGATGGTGCTCCGGTGTTTGGCGCTGAACTGTTGAACCCTATCAGCTCACACGGGGGTCAGGTGAGGCGTGTCAGGAGCACTCGGGAGGAAAATGGAGCTTTAATTCACCTGTGGGACATTACCGGGACACGAGGGGAGCTCCAGTGGACTCGTTATTGCTGTTTGCAGATGGTGAATGTAGCGGGCAGCACTGAAGAGTCGCTTTCTATTGTCTATTGTCTTCATAATATCCTTCAGTTTATAATTTAAAAACCCTGACATGACTGGAGTGATAGATTACTCTTTCTTACGACTGCATTACACACTTTTCCACTGTGAATGTATATATTGTGCAGTATATTTAGGGTGACCAGATTTTCAAAATAAAAAAACTAGGACATCTCTGGTTTGGGTTGGTTGGTATAATAATAAAATTGTGAAAAGAGTAAGGGGACTTGTTATGCACTCGGTATTAATGTGAGTCAGTATAGTCACATTTTCTTTGTGTTTTGGTCATTTTTAAGCAGCTTTTCTGTATTTTGCCTAAATAAATGACAATTTATGCCTCTCTTTACTGTTGGCAGGGGTCAGATTGGTCAAAAATACTGACATTTCTTGTATAAAACTGGGACAAATCACTGGTTTTGGATAAATCTGCTGGGACAGGGGACACGGGGCTCAAAACTGGGACTGTCCCGGGTAAATAGCGACGTCTGGTCACCCTAAGTGTATCATTTTTTTAACAAAGAATCCATTAAACTGTTTATGTAGGCACTTTTCAACTGGCCCAGGTACCTACAACGGTTCCCTTTGAGCTCTCTGTAACTGATATCATGAACAGGAGTTTTTGTTTTGGTGTCTGCTTTGAGAGAAACTGACTTCACCCAAACATAACAAATGTTTTCTTAAAAAAATCAACTGTAAATTATTCACAAAAATGCATTCAGCGATAATTAGAGCGTTGTGAGATGTAGTTAAAGCTAGAGTAAACACTTGAGGCTTATTATCAGCTTCTTCTACATTTGTTTCACTTCTCTGCGCCTCTACGCTGTGTTTTAAGTGCTCTTTATGTAACCAAAACCAAGAAATAGCTCTTGCTAACACGTGCATCTTGGTTTAACCCTTTTAACCCTATTTTTTCCATGCATCAAAATCCCGCCTGGACTTTTTTGTGTCCCTTTGACTTTAAAAATGTCAGAAAATGTCCCAGGAGTGAGTGCTTTTGCCCCGTTTTACCAGGACGATGTGTAATAACAGTTGAAAGAGAAGAAAAACACAAAAACACGCACAAAAAACGAAAAAGCACCAAAAACCACTTGTAAACTACCTCCTCTCTCTCCAAATCTCCGCCGCTCTGCGCTCGATACTACAGGCTCTGTGTCAGGTACTGCAGAAATTTACCGTAATAACCCGATATGGGTAAAAAGCGCCACTTCTCTGCTGTTGGAATTTTTTTGATAACGCGTGTAGTTTCGGAGATGCGGTAATGAGAAGTCGGGAAACACCTAAGCTGCATCAGAATCAAGTTGGCGTTTGATGAGGAATGATTATTTTGCGTTTCTAGCTGCTTTTTCTCGCCATCTTGTAGCCCCAGTCTGCGTTCGCTCTTGTCTGTAGATGTTTGGTCTTAGTGTTGTGGTCTGTAGCTCCCTTTAAGCCAAAGCAAACCTGGAGATGATCAGGGCTGGATCAGTCTGACAGGTCGTACCTCAGACCAGTTGTTTTGGCCCTCAGGCTTCCAGGTGAAATGGCCCAAACTACAGCAAGTCGCACTTTTTAACTGCATGTTTTTGAACTCTACCTCGATTAAGCAAATTTCGTGTGTCCTTCTGAGTGTCTTAAGTATGAACAAAGGTCTAGTTTGTCATTCAGACCTGTTATAAATGCACAGATTGGAATTACTCACTGTTTTGACCGCCAAGTCTATGACCCTTGATCGGCCTCACGCTGCTCTGTGTTTGGACGCTCCTGCCTTAAACAAACTGATACAACCTTGTCCATCGCTTCCAAAGAGCAATTAAAGTCACATTTCCATACGCGGAGCATAGGACGTGCAGAGACTGATGTATTTTTGGACATTTTAGTGTGTGAGCTCTGATGCGTTTGTGTGATGGGTTATAGACAGTTGTCGTGTGATGGTTAAAGACTCTTTTTGTAGTGTGATGGTTAAAGACAGTTGTAGTGTGATGGTTAAAGACAGTTGTAGTGTGATGGTTAAAGACAGTTGTAGTGTGATGGTTAAAGACAGTTGTAGTGTGATGGTTAAAGACAGTTGTAGTGTGATGGTTAAAGACAGTTGTAGTGTGATGGTTAAAGACAGTTGTAGTGTGATGGTTAAAGACAGTTGTAGTGTGATGGTTAAAGACAGTTGTAGTGTGATGGTTAAAGACAGTTGTAGTGTGATGGTTAAAGACAGTTGTAGTGTGATGGTTAAAGACAGTTGTAGTGTGTTGTGATGGAGCCTTTTCGTGTGCAGCAGTGGTCAGCTCCTCCTCACAGGTTCAGACTGAGCTTGAGCCTGAGCTGAGCCTTGTGCTGTTACTGCACTGAGCTCCACTCCCACACATGTGGATGCCTCCATTAAACACCTGCTTTTGTCTATGAAGATTATAAGAAGAAGCTGCTTTGAGCTGTGCGCTGATGCCGGAGAGGCCAGGGCATCTGACCCTTACAATGAAGAACTGTTAGATTCTAAATACTTTTTCTCCATTAGTTTGATGTATTTCTCCTTTTTAAATTTTGTCTTTGGACTGAATCCACGTGCACGGCTCACCTCTGCTCCTCCGACTCCACAAACAGTGCGGAGCCTGTGTTTGTGCCTCTTTGAAGAAGTGAAGCTCAGACTAAAACGAGTGTTAACAGAGTCAATATTCTGTCTCTGCTGTGGTGGAGAGATGTTTACACATCTGTTTGACTGGCAGGTATTCAGCCGCCGGGGTCACTGCAAATCAAATATGAGCCACTTTTAAAAGTCCAACGTTGGATTGATTCTGTGGGGAGGAAAAAAATGTGTGGTGGATGTTTGGATGAACCATATTCTCTGAAGTAGAACGATGTGAAGCTTCAAGTACACAGTGAGCGCTTTATAAATGTAGTTTCCAGTGCAGCTGCAGAATCATTTTAAATTAAATGCAATTTCCATCACATCTTTTTATGTTTGTAGTTGAATGATTGAAAGACAGATGAGTTTAACAATCCAGGCAAACGTCTATACTGCGACTGTAAGCCAGCACAGTCAGCGTGAGTGAATACAATGGCTCCTCTCAAGGCCGACGATGACACCGGCGCATTCTTCTCCAGACCCGGAGACTGCGCTTCATCTTCTTCACACTTTCCATGAACCTCGCGCTTACCTTCACCTCTCACTGGTTTTGTTCTGTGTTTGTGTGAAGCTGATTCCCCCCGTGTGTTGTGTGTGGGGTTACATGTACTTCCACTTTAAAGTCCGCGCGAGAAAACCATGCGTCTTTTGTAATTATACGACGAAAAAAATGGCACAATCACAACAGATATGACTGTCTTTAGCATTTTTATTCCAAGCTGTTCGTATTTAATTAACAGTTTGTTCCTGCTGCTGTTCCCAAGTTATTATCTTATACTTGCAGCTACAATAAATGAAATATAAAATAAAATAATAAACTGGAGCTCAAAATATCCCCTGTACCAGTGGATGGATTTCACTTTCAAACTTATATTACACAAAATTGACCCTTGTGAGCTTTAAGTCGTATTATAACGTTGTAAACCTGCTCAAAAACACACCTGGAGTTGTGTTTTAGTTTCTTTCATAATTATTATTAGTCTGTCTACATTTCCAAACCTCAAAAAGCCCCATTCCTCCTTGTGATGTCAAGAAGTTTTTTGTTTTGTTTTTAACCCTGTAAAGCCCAAACCATTAAATAAGTGACAGAAAATCCCAATTCTTTCTATTTTTTCCTATTCATTTCAAGCCTTTACTGGTCCCTCTGAACAAACAAAAACATTTTTAAATATCAGTTTCCATATATGAGTTTCATCATCAGGTCACAATGCTCTTTTTTTTTTTTTCCTGGACAAACAAAAACATAATAAAATACAAATAAATTCACAAATGTGTAATTCTAAACATAAAAAGTGCTACCATGATGCAGTAATAGGAAATCCACCTCTGGAACTGGCTGGAAAACATAACTTTTTTGTTGTTGTTTTTTGTTTGTGTTTTAGTTACACTTTTATGTTTTATTTTATTCTGCTCAAATAAACACTGATTTTAGTTATTTTTACTCTTTTTGTGATGCGCTGCATGTATCTGATTGTACACATCAGGTTTTTCAGGGAAACAAATATCACACTGCTCATGTGGAAGGCTGAAAATCTCATCTATCAAATATGATACGTTTGGCGTTATAGGGTTCAGTTTCCTGCTCGAGTAACACTTTATAATAATAAGGTGCTTCATTAATATTTGTTAATTGTTACTAAAATATCTATTTTGCACAAGTTAATAGTGTTTTCATCATTAATTAAACATTCATTGTTTGCATGAAATCAGTGTATTAATGCTTTAACAAATAGAAAATAATCTATTAACTAATATTGTACTAATATTTGTTAATAGTTCATGTTAATTTGTGAACAGTGTGACAGACCCACCGT
The DNA here is from genome assembly GCA_030686955.1 of Odontamblyopus rebecca. Lineage (NCBI taxonomy): Eukaryota > Metazoa > Chordata > Actinopteri > Gobiiformes > Gobiidae > Odontamblyopus > Odontamblyopus rebecca. The sequence continues at coordinate 39,380,365 of CM060656.1, read as the reverse complement.
GAAATATTTGCTATCGTTAATAAATGTTATGAGAAATAATACGAATCATGTGTCACCACTGTTGTCTGATTTTGCTGTCAGGCGTCGGGGCTCAGACCTCACACCAGAGCTTCTGTCAGTGGAGACTGTGTCGTTCCAAAGTCCAGAACATCCTTTGGACCGTCCAGTTTCTCCTCTACTGGACCCAGACTGTGGAACTCTCTCCCCACTGACCGAAAACAACACACTGACCCCAACATTTTTAATAGACAATTGAAATTGTGGCTGAAATCAGGACAGAGCTGTACACATGAAAATGCATCATTTAACGTTTTATTGTATTATTAACTGTTAATGTTTTATTACTTTGAACCTTTTCTAAAAGCCTCCTGTGGACAGGTGTTGTAAATTAGCACTTGTGCTATAACACTTGAAACAATGCATCTGGTTTGTCCAATGCAATTGTTATGTCCATATGAAATAAATAAATAAATAAAAATAAATATTTATAAATAGTTAATAATGACTGATCCAACTTTATTAAAAGTTGCCCCACACTGACGTTTATGTAATATTAATATATTAATTACGCTTAACCAACATAACCAACAAAGATCCTATGAGGAGAGGTTCATATTGAGATAAGCAATGTCCATAAAGCATTTAGTTTCTATTAACTATTAACAAATATTGATACGATATTAGTTAATCGATTATTTTCTATTTGTTAAACCATTAATACACCGATTTCATGCAAACAATTAATGTTTAGTTAATGATAAAAAACTATTAACTTGTGTGAAATAGATATTTTAGCAACAATTAATAAATATTAACGAATCCAATCCACTTTATGTCTATAGCACATTTCATAAACAAACAGTTTCTGAAGTGCTGCACAGATACAAAGCGAGAAGAACGATGATAAAATAAGAATAAACACTCAGATTTGATCACACACAGTAAAACCAGCAAAATAAAACAAGAGCAAGAACCAAACGCTCAGACCAAATCACACTAATCCTAAAACCACAAGGTCAGGTCATGATTAGTTTGCTGTTTATTGTCGCACGTTATTATAAAGTGTTACAACAGCGGCTCCTTTTCTTCTAGTTCAGGAGAGACTGGAAATCCCACAGCTGAAATCATCCAAATGATTCTGGTGAAGGTGTATGGAGTTTAAAAACGCAGCGATGAGACGAGAGCTCAGTCTAAATACGTCGGGTTTGTGTGTTAAAAATGTGTGAATGAAACTCAACACCAACATTACTGAACATTATTATGAGAAAACAACACGATAACACACAGTAGATTAGTAAATGGCGTAAAATGGCCCCTTTAAAACAGTCACCAAACCCACAGCACAGTCTGAACACCTCCACCTCCTCCTCGCTGCTCTCTGCTCTTCTTCTTCTCGTCGCCTGCTTTTTGCATTTCATCGTCTTCACCTTGGGATCTGTCTCTTTTGGCCTTTCTCTGCATGTGACGGTCCATGTGGAAAACCAAAGACACAAACATACACTTATTTTTATTTATTTAACCTTTATTTGACCAGGGAAACACCCATTGTGACGTGTCCAAGTGGTCAGAGCCACACGTCAAGAGCAGAAAATAACAATCAGTGAAGATATAATAACGTAAATTATGAAAGTAAAGTGCAAAAAATGTAGAAAACATATGGAAAGGGCAGTAGCTGTAACGGTCTAAGAAGATAAAGGCCTTGTCCACACGTATCCGGGTATCTGATAAACCGAAGATGTTTTGCTGCGTTTTGACCTCATCCACACGAACACGCATCAAAAACGAGTATTCAGGGAAAACTCCGGCCAAAGTGAAGATTTTTGAAAACTCCGTTTCTGCCTGTTTGTGTGGACAGAGATAACTGGGGTTTTGCGTTTTAAAACGTCACTGTCTGCGCCAAAAAACATGAATCTGCCCTGACGTCAAACGTGCGACATTTGTTTAGGTGACTGCAAAAGCCAAAGCCAAAGCCAAAGCCAAAGCCAAAGCCAGAGCAGACTATGGACCGGAGTCGTGTGTTTAGTGCTGGGTGGGTGTTGAGAACAGAATTGCTCCTAAACTGTGTTTATACTCCAGTGCTGTGTTTATACTCCAGTGCGACTTATATATGTTTTTTTTTCTTCTTCATTGTGCATTTTTTGGCTGGTGCGACTTATTGTCCAAAAATACGGTACACGGTGTCCTCTTCATTTGCGTCATTTGAACTTACCCACAAAAAAATTGTGTTTAGGAGCAATTCTGACTCTGAGTCTGTCCAGACAAAGCAGCTCGGCGCCATGTTTTCTGTTGTTTAAGTTTAGGCGGAAGTGACGGCGAAGTGAGGGCTCAATGGAAATAACGCCATCTACAGGTTTGGAATGTGTATGAATGTGGTTGAAAACGCAGATGTTCGGTTATGTGTGGAAGGTGTTTTTTTCGAAGACGAGGTGGTGTGGATAAAACAGTTTTTATAAACGGAGGGGGGGAAATGTTCGGTTTTAAAAATACCCGGCTACGTGTGGACATGGCCAAAGTGCAGTAGTTGCAAACAGTAGATGATAAAATGCAATAAAATCCGTTACAAAAAATAGTTTACGCAGTGATATCTTAAGAACACGGGCGCTTTTTTTCCTATTACACACAGAACACAGACCGATAACATTCATAAAGACGCCCGGAATCGCAATTTGAACATTTCCAATTGACAAATCACAAACACATATAAGCAAGTAACACAATTTCCTCTGCACACAAGAAAATATTCTGTTTGTTAACACTGTAATTTAGACCACATCGCTCCGAGCTTTGATTGTCTTAAAAAACTATCAAAACATAAATCACAAATGTAATTAAAATGCTCGTCACAAAAAAGGTAATGAGATATTTTCCAAAATGTAATTGCAATTAAATTTCAATTTGGTCAGCTGCACATTGGTCGGAACGAAACATTTAACACGTTATATTTGGCTGAAATCGAGGTTGGTTTTAAATTACTTCGCTCGAGTCACTTTAAATGAATTCTTTCTTCTATAGTAAAAGTTTAGTTTTAGTTTATAGTTTCCGTAGCGGCAAAATCTTTATCTCGACAGTATTACATTATTTCAAAAGTTGCGCAGACTTTGTACATTAAAAAATAAAGGAGCATTGTGTAACTTTTCTCGTCGAGGGTCCATCAAATGTTTTTCTCAGTTGAAATGTTATTACTTCCTATAAAATGTTTCACAGTGTGGCATTAAACCTTTCTATTTGTTTTTTCTATATAATATTTATTTGAACATAAACTTACAAACACTTTTTAGAAGACAAGTAAACAAGTAACACACTAGGGGGCGTCACAATATTAAAAAAAAACAACATAAAATAATATAAATTCAATATGAATACAAAAAAAATAAATTTAGAGCATTCCATCAAAACGACAGGAATTTGGGAATCAGATGGGACGTGGCTTTTGCTGTTTTCCAGTTATTCGATGTGTTCAGGGAGCTGTAATATCATTTAAACTCATTCATAAAACTAAAAAATAGGGTTTGTTCCCTCTCCATTCACAACACATGTGTCAAACATGCGGCCCGGGGGCCAGATCCGGCCCTCCAAGACCTTTAATCTGGCCCTCGGCTGATTTTTCTATTAAAATACTTAAAATTTTCTGATTTTTCTGTTAATTTTCTGCACCGTTTAGCATAGCAGCGTCTCTGGCGTTTCTGTACGTTGCGACTCCCACCAGAGCAGCACAAATGAAGACTTTCCTCTTTCCAAACGCTCTTAAAGGACGATCGTTCTGACTGTCGACCGTGACCCTCATCAGCAAAATGTCAAAAAATGAGAAAAGCAGATGCTGAGTTCAGGATTTCCCAAGAAAAATAGTCTAATTCTTATTTGTTGACAGAGGTGAATGGGAAATCTGTGCTCAGTGTGTTTGGAACAAGTGGCGTTGCTCGAGGAATATAATCTTAAACACCACTACGAGACACGGAGAAAAATACAATAACTTGAAGAGAGAACTGAGTTTTCTGATCCGGCCCTTTTGGGATCAAAGTAGGCTGCATACGGCCCCCGGACCAAAATGAGTTTGACACCCCTGATTTACAACAATGAATGAATGATGATATTTCGCCAAAAGCAAAACAATATTTACAACAAGCTCTGCTGAAGTCTTAAACCTTTCTCTCAGAGGTCTGCACAGGACAGACTTTTCAGTGCTGCTCCCGTCCACATCCACATCGCAAAAAATTGTAGTTTTCATTCCCGCTCTCGTCTCCATCTGCGATATTTTGTCCTGCTCCCTCCCGCAGATCCCACAAGATGGGGATGTTCGCTTTCTTTCGCACAAAAGGTCTTGATTTCTTCAATTTCTTTGTCAGGTTTCTTGTTTTTTTGGCAGTAAATGTACCTCTCTTTAAAGAAGAACTTATTTCTGAAGCACTGTGAGATTCACTAGAGCTGCTCTGTTCTTCTGCCGTGTTTTTGAAGCTCCAAACACGGAAAAGTGCAAAGGAATTGTCTAAAATGTGCGCAAGTTTAGACCACATCTGCAAGTTTAGGCTGCGTAAAATATTTTTATGAATGCCAAATAAAATATCCAGCACACATTATGTATGATAGACTTAAATCATTTATATATTTTACTTTACACTCATATTATCAAAATGTGTCCCACGGCACTGCAGGGCTGTACTCTCTGTCTTCATGGAGACCAGAGTTACAGGTCAGATCTGAGGAGAGGCGACTCCGCTCACAGTTATTAAGGCATTTTTGAGCAGTAAAACCACCTGTAATTGAATATCTGCTGTTTAATGTCATACTGCGGAACATTCCAGGCAGAGCAATGACATCTCCAAAGCAGGTGACGGACCTCTAACCAAAAAGTTACCCTATTTTTTGGACTGTAAGTTGCACTTTTTTCAGGGTTTGGATGGTGACTTATCCTCAGGTGCGACTTATATATTACATTTTTCACACTGACAGCCCATGGACCAAATATGTGAATCGTATATATGAAAAAAACGAATTGTTATCTGTTTTTTTCATTTTGATTTTAGAGACAAATAATAAACAAAAGAGGTTTTTTTTTTCATATACTTTGGTCTTTTTTGGTTCTGCACTGAAAACGAATGAACAAAGGATACACGGATTCTTCTCTACTCGGTTGTTTTTATTACTACAACTTCTATAACCCCCAAAAAGTGCGACTTATACTCCTGTGCGACTTATATATGTTTTTTTTTCTTCTTCATTGTGCATTTTTTGGCTGGTGCGACTTATTGTCCAAAAAATACGGTACACGGTGTCCTCTTCATTTGCGTCATTTGAACTTACCCACACATCACTTTTCGCTGTGTCCCATTGTCCCGTTGTCTCCCCGCTGAACGCATGCCCTGGCACAAACATACCGACGTGTTTTAAACGTAATTCTTGTGTCGTTTTGCCTTCGCTGGACCTGTGGGTTTGACCGTGTGCGTCCTGTTGTGTGCCTGTGTGTGCGTGTGTTCCCGCAGGAGCCGTGATCCAGGATTCGGACGCGATGGAGCCGGAGAAGCAGGTGGACAGCACGGTGAAGATGGCCGGAGTCATCGCCGGGATCCTGATGTTCATCATTATCCTGCTGGGGCTGCTGCTCGCCTTCAAACGCAGGTATCTCCACACGCTTCAGACGCAACGTGAAAGGACAGGGAGGTTTAAAGGTGCTGTATGGTAACGCTAACTCTTTTCAAGCATATAAATTATTTTCTCTACGGTCTCGGTAGTAGAGTCACATCTGTCTCTAATGGGGGGATATTTAGGACTTATCCTGGTGACACAATGTACATTAGCCGCGAAGCCAAAGTATCAAAAATGTGTTGAACCTGACATGTTTTTTGTTAACTTTGGCCCTAAGGATCAATAATTGGAGGATCTGCTCTGCTGGAAATATCGTGAAAAAAAATTGTGGCCATTTTAGTGTATGTATCATCACAGATCCACTCATTTTGATTGGATTTTTATCATTTTTTTCTGTGGAACGAGTAAACTGTTTGGTGAAAAGAATGGCATATTGGCTGAGGTCATAATTTGGGGGAATAGTTGAATTGCCAATGGGTTAAAGATGAAAATATTGGGAAAAAGTGAGAAAACGCCTTATTTTTTGGTATTAAATTAAGCCAAAATCATGTAGAAATGTATTTTAAGAATTATTTTTTCACTGAATGTTCTCACCACATGTGCTATTTGTGTCTGGAATGCATTTATTGACAGCTTACCAACTCAGGAAATGTTTCATTTTTCAAAATTTTTTGAAGAAAAATGAATGGTACATGCACTAAAATGGACACCATTTATTTTTGCAATATTTCTGGAAGAGCAGACCCTCAAATTATTATTCCTTAGTGTCAAAGTTAACAACAAACCACAAATAAAGAGTATGGCAGACCAGGTCAGGTTCAACCCATTTTATGAGGTTTTGAGACTTTGGTTCCCTGACTACATATTAGCAATAACTATGAAAAAGGTTTTTAGATCATCTGAAAACCCAAGCGAAAATACAAAATTGATTTAAATAAGACATTTTCAGGAGCCTGTGATCAATACGAGCCTCCATGGTCCTGTTTAGGTGTTTGATTTTCAACCAAATAGGTGAGAGTGACAACTGAAAAACTGTAGGCAAATACTATCTATCATTTGAGTGTAATTTTATGTGTGAAAGAACAAAACAAATTGGCTCACCTGATTGTGTTAATGGGACAGTTCAGAATTTTGGACATAGGGCCTCATTTCCTGGTGATCCAGAGTGTTGGAGACGTGTGGAGACACTTTTTTAAATCTTCCTCCAGTCCTTGTATTTGCAGAGGTGCTGGTGCTAGGCTAGTGCATGTCAATGGCCATAGTCGTCCTGCCACTAAAAACAGTCTGACCCACTCCACAGACCCGAGGAAACTATTAGAACTCCAGACTGTCCATGTGAACGTCTGTGTCCACAGAATCATGTTTGAAATAAAACTAACCTTGCGTCGCATGAATCGTCGCATGTTCAGGGACTATTTTCTCATATGTCAGTCGTCCTCACTATATCGCCGTTCACCTTTCGCAGCCTCCATGTTTCGCAATTTTTTAGTGTGCAATTTGCATGTTGTTGTTTTTTTAAACAGTATATGAACGCGCATTGTGTTCTGCGTAATCGAAGGCGGCATGTCTGTTTATAAGGACAAAAAACAGCGCCAACAACTACCCATAACTATGTTTTTCACCCCCCACACACTTCAGTTTCGATGCGGAGCGATTCCCCTCCCCGCTTCCCTTCCCAGATCGCAGAGGGGTTTTACAGCCTTAAAACATATATGATAGTTGTAAAAAATAAAGCTGACTATTTCGCGGATTTCGCCTATCGCAGGTCATTTTTAGAACGCAACGATAAATGAGGGACCACTGTATATCAGTCCGCCGCCGCCGAGCTTTCTATCAGGAAGTACATTTCGCTGCTGCTGCTCAGACATAAATCCTTCAAATGTAAGGCTGGTTTTACTTCTAAAATTATTCTATCAACACAGACATTTACATCTGTCTAAAAAGTGTCTCCACACGTCTCCGACACTGGCTCACGAGGAAATGAGGAACTATGTCCAAAATTCTGAACTGTCCCTTTAAAAACAAAGCTTGAATTAAAGTCTAATAAATTCAGAGACAGAGCAGAGCCTATAGTCAGTAACACAACCCTCGGGGATGCTGAGGAAGTCAATGACCTCACGATTTCTTGATGGGTTTCAGATCGTACAATATGATTATGTCGTACTGCCCCATTTATGACACTGTATTTTCATAAGAAATATCCCAAATGTAAATTCATAAATCTTGAACCGGGCTAGACCCAAAAACTCACTGTATTACAATAAAAATCTGCATTTTAACAATATTAATCTTAGCTGTGCCCCCCCACTTGTGTTAACTATTACTGACCTAACAGAATGTCGTCTGAAACCCAGAGATTTCAGTATTTTGGTCAGTAATTTCAGCCTCACCCATGATACTCGATTTTGGGCAAATTTTGGACCCCAGTTTTGACAATTGGAACTCTGTTTTACTGACGTTTATTTATTTTGTGTTCATGTTCTAATATTGATCTCACTAGTCGTAGCTACGTCTACATCAGAACTGAGGCGATCTAGAGCCATTTAGAGTTACATACAGCACCTTTAAAGCAAACATTTTAGATTATTTTGCAGAGATAAAAGTGAACGTGTCCTCATACTAAAATTACAGTTAGATTTAAGTGATTTAATAATGTATTTGAAAATTACAAGAAAAAACCTTCAAATAGGTTACAGGCATTCAGTGTATTGCTTTTATTTTACTTGACCTGTTTAAAGTAGATTGCACTTACCCCCATACGAAATATAAAAATCACAAAATACACAAATGTAAATGAAAATACTGGACATATATCTTCTCTTCTGCCTCCATCACCTGCTTTCTCTCTTCTCTTTCATTGCATTTATTCTCTCATTTTGTTTATTTGATCATTTACACCACCTCGTCTCACCACCTGGACGTTACTTGAATAGACAGAACGCATTTTGGTTTGTTTAAAGCTTCACCATGTCGCTTTTCCTGCTCGTACTTTCCTTTTTTTATTACCGTTTGGTCTTAGATCATCCAGGTACTAGTCTATGTGCTCTTATATTTGTTCTGATACAGCTCAAGATCAGTCTAAAGCCTCAGGAAAGGTTCATTTCTGCCCTGTGAATGTGACTTCGAGTATCTAGTTTCGATTCTGGTTTTAGTATTGATTAGTGTCTGTTTTTCGATACTTTTGACAACACTATTTCAAGTACAGATGTTCTAACTGCTCAAAAAATACCGCTTAAACAAAGATTGCATTATTGTCGTGAGCGGGGTCACTTTAAAATTGTTTGTGTACATAATTACTAAGGACGTAACAATAACCAAAATCTGATGATATCGTATCGCCAAAGGTCTCACAATAATATCGTGGACCAGCACAATATATCGAATCACAAGTCTCTTTGCTTAAATGAACAGTTCTGATGCAGAAATAGCTAAAAAAGCAGAGGGAACTACATAGACCATGATCCTTTGCTGCGTTTCAGTGCAGACGACATGAAGAAATAACTGTTCTAAGCACTTTTACATCTTCATTCTTTGGATTAAGTCTTGTGAAGCATTTTTAGTAGCAGATTCACAGTTTTATATTGTAATAAATCTGGTACAGTGAGATGTTTATGGTGAAAATATCGTACAGAGAGATTTGGATTTCGTTCCATCCCTAATGACAATAAATGTACCAAATGACTGGTCAAAGCATTTTAGAATGTCAAGTCTTCTTATTATATAGAATATCGTAATATCGTAATATCGTGAGCTTTCCCACGATATCGCAATAAATATCGAACCATGAGGTTCATACCGCAACAATATCATATCGTGAGACTTGGATATCGTTACACCCCTAATGATTTCCACAGTATCTAGTTGCTCATACTGTAGAGTTTTGGTGGGTAATGCTAATCATGCTAATGCTAAGAGGTTAACCCGAGGTTTTGCATAAAAGCCGGAGAACGAGGAAAATGAGAAGTGCAGAATAAGAAGGGAGCGTCGAAAGAAACGAATGTGAGAAAAATCCAAAGCAGTGGTTAACCTTGGGGTCAAGTGGATTATGCTAATGATGTGCCAGCCCAATTTAACAGGGCATTATATATACAGAGAGGCCAAGGGCATCAGGAGAACTATTGAGAGAAATGAAAGAGGAAATGTAAGAATTCAGTTGAAGTACTCACCTCAGGCCGACGGGGCCAAAGGTCAAAGCTTCAAGTTACTCACGAGTCAAAAAGGCGGAGATGGAAGAGGGAGAGTGGAGCATTATGTACAGTCACGCAGGAAGTAATGTGATACAGCAAAAAGAAAAGTGTTTTAGTCTCGATCGCAACTACAGTTTTAAAGTTCTGGTGATATGCTATCCGATATTTGTCTTTTATTACAGCTACTACGTTTTTAAAATCCACGGCAAGGTTCGGAGGTTAAGTCAAAGAAGGGGGCGTTATGCAAAATCGACTTTTCGGAGCTTTCTACCATCTCATAACGTTGTTCCCTCCTCAAACCCTACGGTTCGCAGTACGACCCTGTCCAAGACTCCGCCCACAAGACTACGTCGGGTTTTCTATAGATCTACAAAAGCAGGACACAAAACAATACACTGCGACTTCACGAACCTGACGCAATTTGCAGTACTTTCATTAGCGGGGTGCGTACCGATTGTGTTGCGCTGCAGTGAAGAGGAAGTAGTTTAAGCCTTTTTGAAAACCGTCGAACGAATCTGACCTGGATTCGTTCGCTCGGCGGTAGGCGGGTACTTTTTTGATTTAACCAAGCGCTGCTGTTTGGTGGTGACGTCTGTCATGCGCCGGAGCGCTCGGCGACCGGACGTTGCGAGACTCGACATCGCAGCACTTCCTGTTGTTGTGATAATAGTTTATTCTGAAATGCATGAAGAAAGGTAAGAAAAAAAAGCACCAAAACAAAACAAATTGTTGCATGATTATATAAACATACACATTTTAGCTGATTTGCTCTTCTATTTCCAATTTGTGTCATTAGTCAAAAAGACAAATTTGAGGAGCTAAGGAGACACACAATAAAAAATATAGTAAAATAACAGCTAAATGTTCCTTATCTGACCTGTGAAAACCCTCCCTCACCGCTGATACCAATACTGGGACCGATACGTCTCCCGTCTCTAGTACTAATATTGCTAAAATGAAATATTTACAGGCCATTACGTTTCATAAATGATAAATGGCGATGGCGCACAGGCGTCCAGTGCATCTTTGACCCTCAGAACCAGAGTGTGAGTCTCTTCTGTCTAAATGAACGAGCCCAGACGGCCCTAATGTGTGTTCCATGTAGCGCAGTCTGGAGAAGGACACTCTTTCATAACAGGCTGAGACCGGGGCGCTGAATAATTTACTCCACTTAAGCTTTTCTAAATGGAAATACTCACTTCTGTCTGTGCAAAGGAAAACATTTCACTGAACTACGTCTTCATGCCTTTGTTCACGGTCATTTTTCAAGTTGAGCTTTTGTAACTAGGTCAAAGTATAGCGGTTTTATATCACGCACAGTTGACCTGGAGTTGTTTTGTTTCTTTCAGACATGCTTGATTAAGCTTTTATTATGAGTCTGCCTGCATCTCCATGGTTCAAAATGCTCTGCTCCACCTTGTGATGTCATGTAGTGGTAGTTGGTTTAGTGCAGTAGAGATGGACAATTCCAGGGCAAAAATTATCAAAATTATTCTAGTGAAGACAGAGTGTTTTCTGTTTGAGAGAAGAACTAAATATGCAGAGTGGGGGTGTTAAACATGTGTGAATGAAACAAAACTTAAAGGGATAGTTTGGGGTTTTTGACATGAATCTGTACGTCTCCGTCAGCAGAGTCGCATCAACACTGACTTACCTCCCGACAGCGTCTGAGCCGAGTTCTTCCCCAGATTTGGTGCTGATGAAAGTGTCCGGCAAGTTGGCTGGAGTCACGAAAATAAAGTGTTTTTCTTCTCAAAACAAAATGTGTTCAAAAGAGTGACACATTTCAGTCACAAAACGTGAACCAGGAAAAAAAGTCAGAGCTCATAATCTCTTGGTACTATTTTCTCTCCGGTCGTATCACTGCTGCCTCCAGGTGGCGCTGCGCCTGTTTCACTGTTTCCTGCTCGGAAAGTTCACGACCACATGTGTGACGACGACAGCGACGATGAAGACATGACCTTTAGCACAGAGCCAAGGGGAGATCTTTATGAACCCGAATATACTGAAGCCCAAATTCAGCAGATGGAGTCAGAACAGCAGAGAGAGAAACAGGAGGGACAGAGGGACGAGAACCTGAAGAACCTGGAGTTTTGTTGCTCCAGGAGAATCACAAGTCTGCACCATTTTTATATATATTCTTGTATATCTTATACAAGCGTATATACTTATGGCTGTAGCTCTCACGTTCGCTCTCTGGCGTCGCGGTGGTCATCAGTCTAAGCACGTAAACACTGCCGAACTACTGAAAAAAGTGTTGGATTCGTGCGCGGCGCCACCTGGAGGCAGCAGTGATACGACCGGAGAGAAAATAGTAATGGAGATTATGAGGTCTGACTTCTGTAATGTGTCACTCTTTTGAACACATTTTGCTTTGAGAAGAAAAACACTTTATTTTCATGACTCCAGCCAACTTGCCGGACACTTTCATCAGCACCGAAACCGTGGGAAGAACTCGGCTCAGACGCTGTCGGGAGGTAAGTCAGTGCTGATGCGACTCTGCTGACGGAGACGTACAGATTCATGTAAAAAAAAAACCTGAACTATCCCTTTAAGTCCACGTATGTTTTTGAGGAGAAATCAACATTATAACAAAGGGCCCTTTAAAGCTTCAGAATTCGGTTTCTGAGTTTACAGTCTGCACATTTATTGATTGCCATTCGCTTTTTAAAGTCTACATTGATGTTGTGTCTTTTTATTGGATGCTTCATTGACCTCGGAGCTCCTCTTTGCTCAGGTTGGCTCCTTGTGTGAGACGCTTGTTTGTCACTGTGTGTTTTACTGCTCAGACTAATTGCTCCTGGTGAGATTAATAAAGTCGTCTGAATATGAATAGTGCTAGTGTTGTTAGCAAATGCTAATGGGGGTAAAGTTCTGGGTTCTTGTTCTTTGTCCCTTTTAGTTTAGGGCAGGAATGTCACGGGTCCCTCAGGTTTTCATATGATATTAATTGGTGGGTTTCAGATGACGTCACTGCAGTCTATAGATCAACATTCTTCAATTATTGTCAAATACAGATGGGGGGCAGGTAAAATTGATATTGTTAAAATTCTAGATTATGTTGTAATACAGTGAATTCTTGGGTTTAGACAATAATAGAAAATACCAGTTCAACATTTGTGCGTTTACCTTTTGGAGATTTCATGACAAAGTATAATTTAATCAATAGGAAAAACTGGCCCTTGCCCCCGACTATAACATCATCACATTCTAAAATCTGAAAACCACTGTGCTGGAAATGTTTTACTTTGTTTTCTGTTGTGGTCTATTTAAGCTAAAGAATGTATTTTATGGGTTTAGAGAAGTGTAAACTAACAAAGCTAAAGTATTTCTGTGTTCCTGCCACATGTGATGGTGTAATCTGCTGTTCCTGGATTATCTTAAGACAGGTCACTTTGCTCTGTCTTTATCCAGTATTGTTAAAACAAGAAGCTGTTGTTTTGCTCATTCTCGTCATTTAGAACAGTGGGATCCTTGGGGACAAATCTGATTGATGCTCAGCTGGACCAGACCAGTAGTCTCTGTTTGGAGGTTGTTTAGATGTACTGTACTGTAGTATGTTTTACCTCATGGTGATTTTGTGACGTTTGTCGACTGTATCAGAGCCTGTTTTTCTTTTGCCATTTATAGATTAGGGAGAGACGGACCTTGCGTGAGGGACAGAAGGTTTCGCTTTCATTTTCTCCGTAATTGTGGCACAGTTGCTTTAATAAATCCAGACTCTTTGATTTGAAACAACTTTTCTCCAGTTTTATTCTTCTCAGATTTAGAAATCCACAACACCACCAATACAGGGCTCAACATGATCACGATATGAATTAATTCATTAATCACTGCATTTATATCGTGCCTTTTATGACGCCCAAAGCGCTTTATGGAGCATTATTCATTCACTCCGCACTTGGTGGTGGTAAAACACTATTGTAGCCACAGCTGCTCTGGAAGCGAGGCTCCAATCTGCACCATAAACCACACACACTTCACTCTCGTACCAGAATCAGAATCAGAAAGGTTTTATTGCCATATGAGTGAATATAACACCACAGCATTAGAAAACTGCTGCGGTACTTGGAGCGAAACATAAGACAAATACTAAACATGCAACAAATAAAACAGAATAAAGTAGAAAACAATTAACTCTATAATACTCTGTAATACCAGGCAATGTGGGTAAAGTGCCTTGCCTAAGGAAACAACAACAGTTTTTGTGACTAGCGCCCCCCTGTGGCACCAGGTTTTCCCAGCAGTCTCCAAGTCCTACCCAGGCCCAGCCCTGTTTATGGTGATAAATATGATAAACGATATATTACGCCTGATATTCTGCGTTATGTCACTGTTTTTAAAAAACAAATACATTTTTACAACTGTTTTTATCAATATTAGTTCAGCTGAAACCATTAAAACAATGAATATGTGTTTTATGTGAGTGTATTGCATAAAAAAAGTTTCCTTTCTCTAAACAAAATTGTAACACTGATACAAAATAATTTGATTTAATAGTAAAATAGACCAAAAAATACTCTTGGCAATATGTATCGATGGACATTGAGTTGGCAAAAAAGACATTATGCTTTCTGATAAATAGGTAAACGATCTTTTATCCCAGATTTCTATATGTTTAGTCCTTTCCACACACAGAAGACATCAAATATATGAAGCAAGATATACGGATTTATGCAGCAATGATTCCATCCCGTTGCTTTTAAACGCTCTAACCATGCAAATAAAACGGTAATGGCGTGAGATGAAAGAACCTTTTGATGACGTAAACCCGTTTTAAAGAAAGTCTCTTGGCGTCAAAGCCCAAATATCGGTATTTACGAGCGCGTGTCTAGAACAAACGTCAGCGCTGTGACGGCCTATAGAGATGCAAATGTAGGGTTTTTATGGCGGGACGGTCCTGTTTTATCTCCATGTGAAGTCCTGCCTGTACACCCCTGGCATCAGCAGATAGCAGCGCTCATATTTCACCGCCACAACGAGCAGACGGAGTGACTATAATTGTCTTATCTCTTCGCTGGCTGCTGGAGCTCCCTGTTGTCTGGGCCTGGCACTGGGCTTTGACATGTGTTGAATGGGAGATACAAGTGGGCAATAGATACTGGCCATAATGTTATCTGAAGCAAGCAAACACCAGCTTCTGTTTCACTGCTGTAAATTAAGACTTAAAGGTGCACTGCGTAACTTTTCTATCGGAAAATGTGGAGTTGTATGGAGCTCCTGCCACCTGCTTGTTTCCATGGAGGGAGAAGTTAAAGGTTTGACTGGAATGTTTCACGGCGTGGCATTAGACTATGTTTATATCTCTATGGAGACAAATACTGTAGGTGCCACCAGGCCAAGTTACAAGTCAGATCTGGGGAGAATGCATCATTTACACAGTATTTTCCAGCAATAATAGCAACTCTAATTGAGTCTATGTTACAGCCCCAAGTTTCCAGTTCTTTGCCAGGTTTTGTGTGTGTTTTCATTTCTTGGTTTTTCTCCTATTCCCCTTTTAGTGTCAGTAAACTGTGGTGGTGTAGGCTCGGTTTTGCATTTTGGCAACAGAAGTAAAGTAGAACTCAGCAGCTTGTCGAGCACTGTGAAAGGATGATCATCAAAAGGTCGCGAATATTTCAAACCGACTTTGATAAACAGTGTCCGACTATTGCGAATATTGATTATGACAATCACACACAGAACAACCAGACATTTTGGTGCTGGAAATGTTTTTATATCCGTATCTTCTGTCCGTGTTCAGTTT
The DNA here is from genome assembly GCA_030686955.1 of Odontamblyopus rebecca. NCBI lineage: Eukaryota > Metazoa > Chordata > Actinopteri > Gobiiformes > Gobiidae > Odontamblyopus > Odontamblyopus rebecca. The sequence goes on along the minus strand of CM060656.1, from coordinate 39,364,852 downwards.
GAATCGGAATGAACGGGGAACAATACTGCTTCTGTTGTCAGAATGCGCTCAGCTTTTTAAAAATTTTTATCACTTCCGCCCTAAAAGGCTGGATTCCTGCTGTTTTAGCCCTGGTCCCTGATTGGCAGCGTACCTCAACACCGGGCCACTCCCACCTTCACCTCCAGCCTCCTCCCCCTGTTTAAGATGCTCAGCTTCACCTGTCCGGTGCTGCTGGCCTTTGTGGTAGACGTCTACGCGGGACAGAATTTTCAGTCCTGCGCCCGCTCACGTCCGCAAAGAATTGTGATTTTTCAGTCCCGCCCTCATCTGCAATGTTTTGTCCCGGCTTAATCAAAATACAGACAAACGAAAACAGCTGTTGCTTAGGCTGTCAGGTGCTTTGAACGGCCATGATGGAAAAGTAAGTTGTTCACTGTTGAGGGCTTCAGCACGACGTCTCTCCTCCAGTGGCCACATACACTGAACGCCGCTCGGATCGTGCGCTGGAGCCTGGAACACATAGCACATGCTGTGGATTGTATATTTTACTTATTTTTTTATCTTACTTTTATTTGATCCAGTTTAGTTTGTGGGACTGCTGTTTATCGTCCCACCCGCCCGCTCCCACAATGAGCTTTCAGAATGTGTCCTGCACCGCACTGTTTGGTGTTGGGTCCCGCGGGTGCAGGGCTCGACTTTGTGGTCAGTTTGCCATTTTGTGTGTTTGTGTCTCTGTCAAGTTTGCACTTGACTCTGGAAAAGAGGCATTAGTTTTGTATTTAACGTGTTAATTTAGTGAATGTGTCTCTTGTTCTGTCGCTGTGGGGCCTCTGTGTTCTCTGAGGCACTCGCTCAGTCAGTCCTGACCTTATGCTTGTTTAGATCTTAGTTGTGTACTTAATTTGCTTAGTTTACTCTGTCCTTCGTTACCCTTTTTGTTTAAACTGTGTAAACATTGTTTGCTGTAAATATTTTAGATCCCCTTTTTCTTTAATTTACCTTTAATTTACATCCTTGTTAATTAAAATACTTTATTTATTCCATTGCCTCTAGCGGAGCTGCGTCGTAACAATCTGTATGTAAGATTGGTACGTTTAATTATATACTGTGGAACCTTAAAGGCACAGCAATAACATCACCATGGAGACGAGCGTGTGCCTTACTCTAACTAGAAAAATGATGCAGTGTACCTTTTTTATTAACGGTCTGGATTAGTTGTTTGTATTATATTGTGATATGTACTGTTAATATTAAAGGGAATTAACATAAAAACAATAAAATAACAATAATAAGGACTGATCGATAGGGAGAAATCGTGATGACTGTAAGCGATTTTTCTATATTTGTCTGGCTGGATTGAAATAGCTCTGGAGAACGAGCGTGAATTCATATCTTGGAGTGTAGTAATTACTCTGTCTGTGGTCAGATTAACAGTGGGCGCCGCTGCCAGAGCTCGTGTTTGTGGACATTTGGACGGTCCGTCTGAAGTGTGTGGAGCCAATATTGACAGGGCTGTAGCTGTGGATTGTGGCGCAGAGAGGACAAAGGCGTCTCCAGATGGATTTGTGGACAGAGATGGTTCAAACACAGAAACAATCCTCTCTGGACCGGACCAGAATATCTCCCGCTCGCTCTGCTCTCAGCGTGAAGCCTCTCAGCACGGCGTTTGGAGCCGCTCACAATTGGCCCTTGAAATAAGTTTGAAAATCTGCTCGGCCATTGTGATCAGAGAACGACGACTTCAGTTTGTTTAATTTGTTGGTTTACGGCGTGGAATGATCTGTAGATTTCCATTGTCACTCATGAACCCTCTGTGCCTCTCGACGTCCATCTCTCCATGTTTCTAGTATAGCACAAAAAACAATTATCATTTTTATATCTTTTCTATTTACGGGTACCTCAAATAGATATAGATATTCATATAGATTATTATTATTATTATTATTATTATTATTATTATTATTATTATTATTATTATTATTATTATTAAAGGACCGATATTATGCTGTTTTCTGATCTGTTATAATATTTCCCCATCACAAACAGACCTAGAGTTGTGTTTTGTTTCATTTACACATTAACACACAAATCCTGCAGATTTAGGCTGAGTTCTGTCAACCAGAAAACACCCTGTTCCACCTCGTGATGTCATGTGGCTCCATTGTGTTTTTAAACTCTATCTATAATAAGAGCCGGATAAGACACGCCCCCTCTGTCCGTGGCCGCAGATTCATTTGTGGAGGAGCGAAGTGCACAGTGCATTTGTGTGAAATCAAACTGCCCGTGTTTGGCTGCATCCACAACTTTCATAATGGTTGGATTTTGCAGGGATTCTTCTTCCTCCAGGTAGAATTCATGGCAACGGGTAGAGTTCAATTCGTCAACTGGAAAAGAGTTTTTGGTTGAATACGTTTCACCTCATCCAAGCTGCTTCTTCAGTTCTGGTCAGAATGTTGGAGGACACTGACTTATATCTGCCTGAAGAGGGAGGAGTTAGATCCCCAATTGCTCTGAAACTAAACCTACTTGTTCACTCGGCCTGTTGGGGTCAAATGTGCAGAATCATTCAGGGCCATAATGCGTCTCTCTGGACCTGACCTGGATACATCGATTGTTTTCTTACTTTGTTTTGATTTAGGTTTGTGAATGAAGTTATAGAAGGAGACAGATGGTGTCAAGTCAGATTAGTTTCAGAGTCATTTGGGGGGATCTAACTCCTCCCTCTTCAGGCAGATATAAGTCAGTGTCCTCCAACATTCTGACCAGAACTGAAGCAGCAGCTTGGATGAGGCGAAACATCTTCTATCAAAAACTCTTGTCCAGTTGACAAATTAAACTCTACCCGTTTCCATTTACAATATGAACTTAATTTTTTTTTTTTAAATAATCGTCAAAGTGCCTAAAGCTTTGTAAGAGTTAGCCTGCCGTCACATGTTGGGCAGTACTGGACCGAAAATCAGAAAGTAAATGTGGAATTAAAAATGTTTTGCGCCAATAAGCACAGGGCATTGAAAACAATACGGTGCCATCTTGGATTTTTTTTTGTTTTTTTTTTGTTTAACGGGATAATGATGTTAATGAACAGACAAGCATATAAAGCATGAATGTAAACACACAAGCTTATAGCAGAATGATCATTTCCAACCTTCCAGATTTTATTATAGTTCTGTGCTCCACACACCTTCACTCACATCATTTGGATGATTTTCGCCCTGGAATTGCCCATCTTTATTGAATTAAAGGTAAAAGGAGCTGTTATTTTGAAAACTACCACTTCCACTTGAGCTTTGGAAATGTAGATGGACTAATAATAAAGAGTTACTGAAATATGCGTGAATGAAAACAAGCGCAACTCCAGGTCTGTTTCTGATGCGGTAAAAACACTGGAACAGGACTTAAAGCTCATAGGAATCCCTTTGGGGTAATATTGGACCTTTAAGGTACATTTTATTGTCCCCATAGGGAAATTTGTCCTCTGCATTTGATTCATCTTTCAGTGTGTATTTGGTATTTGCACCGAAATGGACTCAACTACTGAATCACACATGCATCATAGTTTCCAGGGAAAAAAGGAAGAGAAAAGTGCAAAGTGGGGGGCGTATAGGGGGTAGAAAACTTGAATTTTCACATCAGTGGCTGAAAAGAGGACAAGAAAGACTCCTCAAACATGCATGAAGCCGTAAAAATACAACTTTGAGTGAGATACCGATGAGGGGACACTATTATAACATTCATTATAATATGTCTTCTTAAAGGCTGCTTTGTGGGAAATCACAAGAGAAGTAAAAGTGCCTGGACCTCTCTGTACTCGAGTCTCATGCCCTTATGTCTCTCTCTATCTTCCTGTTTCCTGTCTTTGGCTCCGCCCCTTCCTGTCCCCCCCGTACCTGCCCTGTCCTCGCTCCGATAGAGAGATTCACACGTGGAGAACTCTGAGCGTGGGGTATTGTATCTTTACTTCTAGACATCACCTCATCGCACCGTCACCTCAGCCTTGTCTGTGTTTGGTTACAGTATAAACACGAGGGTTTCCAAATTAACCAAATTATTCACTTACCCAAAAATAAACTCAAATTAAGTGCAAAATTGACTCCAAAACTAAGGGACAGATTATTTTAACATGCATTATTATTATTATTATAACACAAAATAAGCATGTTGCAGCCAATTTGAGCTATAAACAGTGATTATTACATTTGGTTAAAGGTGCATTATGTAACTTTTTTCGTTGGTTGGGTTCGTCACCTGCTTGTTTCTATGGATACGTCTATACTCCGCCTGGAATGTCCCGCAGTATGACTTTAAACAGCTCTACTTTACATTTATTCAAGTACAGGTGGGTTTATAGCTCAAAAATACCTAGAAAAACAGACACTGATGAAGCTAGAAAGTCATACTAATGCCATACTGTGAAGCATTCCAGATAAAACAATAACGTCTCCATGGAGAAAAGCATTCGACGGACCCTTCACCGGAAAAGTTACACAATGCAGCTTTAACTCGAACCCATTATTGCACCATCATCATTACGTTTGTGTGTGTTTGTGCGTTATGAGCTGCAATGGATGTTGTTGTTGTTGTTGTTGTTGTTGTTGGTTTATTTTATTTTGAATTGTTCTCGGCGTCTGATATATTGCAGTGATTTTTTAATATTAAACTCACCAAATGTCCTAACTGATGAAGACTGGCTGTAAGGACGGGTTTTACGGAAGCTGAGGGGGATCATAACAAATACAAACGCCGCAACACAACAAAAAGCAACAACACACCAAAAAAAGCCACAGCCTAAGTGGTCTGATTCTTATTTTCCGACGGACCAAGTGAGGAGGATCGAGTGGGAAATTATTTACGACGGTCAGACAGTGACATCGATCCTGGCCACAAAACAATACATTACTTTTACTTATGTTTCCAACTTCGTTCACCTCGCCGTTCCTTTACTTTTCACATTCTTCTACTTCTTTCTTCTACTTCTTTCTTCTACTTCTTTCTTCTTCTTCTTCTTCTTCTTCTTCTTCTTCTTCTTCTTCTTCTTCTTCTTCTTCTTCTTCTTCTTCTACTACTCCTTCTCCTACTACTACTTCTTCTTCTACTACTACTTCTTCTTCTACTACTACTCCTCCTTCTCCTACTACTACTTCTTCTTCTACTACTACTTCTTCTTCTACTACTACTCCTCCTTCTACTCCTACTCCTTCTTCTACTCCTTCTTCTCCTTCTTCTACTCCTTCTTCTCCTTATTCTACTCCTTCTTCTCCTTCTTCTACTCCTTCTTCTCCTTCTTCTAATACTTCTTCTAATACTTCTTCTACTTCTACTTCTACTTCTTCTACTACTTCTTCTACTTCTTTATCTTCTTCTACAACTACTACTTCTTCTACTACTTCTTCTACTTCTATATCTTCTACTACTACTTCTACTTCTTTTCTTCTTCTTCTTCTTCTTCTTCTACTTCTTCGACTACTTCTATATCTTCTACTACTTCTTCTACTACTACTTCTACTTCTTTTCTTCTTCTTCTTCTTCTTCTACTTCTTCGACTACTTCTACTTCTTTATCTTCTACTACTTCTTCTACTACTACTTCTACTTCCACTTTTTCTACTTCTTCTACTTCTTCTTTTTCTACTACTTGATCCTCCTCACTTGGTCCATCGGAAAATAGTCTCGCGGCCACTTCCGTTGTGGCTTTTTTTGTTGCTGCGTTTGCATTTGTGTTGTGGCATTTGTAAGGCAAGATTATTTGTATAGCACAGTTCATACACAAACTAATTCAAAGTGCTTTACAGAATAAGAAATACATGAAAATCACAATACAAACAAATCAAAACATAAATAATCATCATAAAATTAACCTTCCTGTCGTGTTCGGGTCACATCTGACCGATTCACAACTTAAAACACTCGAACGTAAATATTGTGTTTTATATCTGATTGCCTCAAGGCCTGATGGAATCCTCCACACTGTGCACTTGAACATATAAAAGTGATGATCACCTCTTTCATTGAATTGCCAAAGGGAATAAATGGGTATCCAGACTATAACCATCCATCAGACAGAAAACAGCCCCATACACACCACCCCAACTCCCTCACACACGTTTCACACTAGGACTAATCCAGGACTAAACCAGGATTGAAGCAGGACTGTCCATTGATTAAATCAGGCCTAATCCAGGACTAACTCATTTGTATTTGTTTTAAGACTTCCCGGGTCATAAAATCGAGTCCCGCTGTCACTTCCGTTGTGGCTTTTTGTTGTGTTGTGGCGTTTGTATTTGTTATGAGCTTCTGTGGGGTTTACTTACTGTAGCAAAATGACTTCTTAGCCTAACTCAGGGGTGTCCAAACTTTTTTCATCAAGAGCCTCATATTGAAATTTTGGAATGTACATGAAGCAGTGTCACAGACTAGCGGACAGTATAATGTATCATTCAAAGTTTTGCATCTGATGTAGTTTGACAAAAGCCACCACCTCTTGAAAGGGTCCAGATTACGTTATTTTCTGATCTATGTTATGGTTTCCTCATCAAAAATAGACCTGGAGGTGTGTTTTGTTTTGTTCTCACATGTTTGACACAGAAATCCTGCATATTTAGCATTTAGAGTTGCAATGCAAAACACTGTTCCACCTTTAAACTCACTTGAATCATTTGGATAATTTCAGTGCTGGAATTGCTGAGCTCTTCTGAGCTAAGGGTAAAAGGAGCTGTTAACTTGAAAATTACCACTACGTGACATCACAAGGTGGAACAGAGCATTTTAAGCTTTGGAGATATAAGCAGACTAATAATAAAGGCTTAGTCAAACTAGGGATGGCCATGATTAGTCAAGAATCACATTCACGTTCATTTTTAATGGACAAACTGAATGTCGGTGTCTGTAGCGTGAGGAGTCGAGGCTGCATCTCACAGCACAAACACTGGAGCCTCACAGTCCCACGTCTCGGCTCTGGCTCCTTAGAGATCACTATATTCCTCAGAGTGTGTTTACCTGCACATCAGTGTCCCGGGTATGATCGGGTTTTTGAGTGTCCCGGTTTGGTCCTGGTGCAGGTTTACGCAGTGTCCCGGTTACTGCAACAGTCGAGTGAGTCCAAAAGACAAACACTTTTCAGTCTTTTCATCACAACAGAAGCAAAATAAATAAAGTGACCGACAGAAATAAAGTGAAATGATGTTAAATAAACATCTGCTCTAAACCTGCACACGTACGACCTGTGAAAACATGAACATCTCCAACACGACATACGCACAGAACAGACTCACCATCAGCAGAACATCCTCTGTCACAGGGAGAACACTCATATTCCACTGAGTCGAGTCCTTTAGTCCCACAGAAGCTGAAGCATCAGCACAAGGAAAGAGCTGCTTTTTTCAGCTCTTACAGTTTATGCAAATGAGCCATGTGGTTTTAAGTTTAGTTTCTGTAAAACATAAACAAATGTTTAAAGCTGCATTAAACACATTCTGATCTCACACTGATGTGGCTCTGTAGTGCTGATGGTTTATATGTTGTAAAGTTGAGTTTATTTATGCAGCTAAGTAATAGTAATGATGATCATTTTAATATAAAACCATTAATGGTTAATCGATAATTGACCGTTAATTCTCCCAATGATCGACTTAGAAAATGTAATCGAATGCCCATCCCTGACTCAAACATGTGAATGAAACAAAACACAACTCCAGGTTTGTTTTTGAGGAGGTAACAACATTATAACATGACTAAAATCTCACAAGAGTCATAATATCGGACTATTAATAACGTTTGTTACAGTAACGCTTGGTCTATATCACGTTTGTTTGTTAGTCACGATAATAATTTGTTTAGATTTTTGCTATAAAAAGTGTTACTTGGTCCAATTCACCAGGAAGCCCATTGTTTGGATGCCCCCAGCTTAATTTATGCTGCTGCGTTTTGGTCACTTTCAATCATTGTCTTTTTGCTTCACTTTCCCTCTGGTTAGTCTCTAGTTCGATCTGTACGAGTCCACGATTTGTGCCCAAAGCTTCTGCTAAATGGATTGAATTTCCCCGAGAGATTTCTTTAAGAGGACCAATCGAGGAACGTGTGAAGCCAGCCTCTGAGATGAATAGGAGGTTACATTATTAGACCCATTTTGTAACTGTAAAGTACAGATTGTGCCTTCTCCAAACCCTGCAGAGGTGGAGATGAAGAGGCAGAAACGGGCTCATATGAAGAAGCTTATTAAACAAATCTCTCACACACCCACACTGTGCTCTGCTCACCAACAATGCTCCGTGAATCACTCAGGCTTTGGTTCATACGATGCCGTGAGAGACTGCGATGGTGTAATTGGAAACACAACGCAGCTCAACACTTAAGAGCAGGTTTTGGCTCCTTCTCAGCACATGTTCTGGACGTTTCCATGTTCACAGCCGGCACATTGCGAAAACTAAATTCTAGCCAAGTTAAGATGACTTGAATTCAGGAGGTTTTATCGTGATTTGAGTAAATTTCACTTGACAATAAGGGCGGGACGAGATAGAATTCCCGCAGGACTAGACAAGACACGAGACTGGATCTACAAGAACGAGGCAGAACGGCATTTTGACTTTATAATTAATACATTGTGCGATTACAGCATCTTCATTTTTTATTTTATTTAACACTTCTGCTGTCACTGTGGCTACAGCTTCTAAATAATGTAACCCACCAGTACTGGGCTCCATTTTTTATCCAAGCCAAAAACACGGGATCATAATTTCTGACAATTTTGTCTCGCGAGATCTTGCGGCATGAGATTTTATCCCATCCCCACTCGACCTGCCAATGATCTGCCAATGGAACAAGAATTTTTGGTACGTAAAATCTGAAAATACATCTTGCTACACTTAGATAACTTTGCACTTAAAATAAGAAACAAAATCTATGCAGCTTGAATGAAGAAAAACACACTTGTTCTGTTGGTAGATCATTTTACTTGTCAAGTTGACAGCACAAGTTTAATGGATAAGGTGAGAGGAGAAAGAAACTCAAAATCAGCAGATCCAATAGTGCAGGAACATCTGTGTATATGTTAGTATAGGAGCTGCACCACCAGCCTTTGAATTCTAGGGTTGCTTATTCAAGTCCAGACTCTGGCATATTTACCTGGTGATTGTGCACAGTCACTCATGGCTTCAGTGTGGCTCTGTTTTTAGTTTAAGGGGCTACACAAAGGCAAAAGACCTTAACTCGCCAGAGTGTGAAAGTGAGAAAAATAACCGTTGTGCTGTGGTTTCCCGTATGGGGCTGGATGTTACGATTGTCATAGTCGTTTATATTCTCGTTAAAACAATCAAATTGGCTCACAATTTTTATTCACATGATAAAGGAGGTCTGAAATACCACCAAAAACTATTTTTTAACAAACATGACGTTACAGTGTTCTGACTTATATACCCCCAGTACATGTGTATAGTGTAGTGATGGGGCGGTCACGAACCAAACGGCTCTTAGATCCGGCTCTGTGAAGTGATCGATGAGCCGGCTCCTCTCTTCAGGCCACACATGATTGATCAACATGTATTCGCGCTGAGCAGAGGGGGGAGGGAGGCTAGTTAGTCTGACAGAAGCTGAGACAGAAGCTGAGACAGAAGCTGAACTGCATCAGCGCACAAGCTGTTTTTTGTTTTTTTTTCAGCGCTGACACTGTATGCAAATTAGCCTTACTGTTTGAAGTTTTGTTTTTGTAAAACGTAAAACAAATGTGCATAAAGCTGCATTAAACACATTATTACTCAATGTATATGTTGAGCAGAGAACCGGAAATGTCTGCAGAGCGGTGGTGGAGAGGACCATTCATTTTTTTACATTTTATGTGGAGTGAATAAATAAAAGCACATTTATATAATAAACATATATAGATAAAAACATGTTTTTTACATTAGTAATTCATTTTGTGCATCATTTTATATTGTTGTGGATCCTAAATTAATTAAAGCAACTAAAAAACCTGAAGAGCCGCTTGGGAGCCGAAAGAACCGGCTCTTTTTAGTGAGCCGAGCCAAAAGAGCCAGAATTCCCATCGCTAGTAGAAGACATTGGACAGCCTTTGTGTAGCCTTGATAAACCTGGTGATAATGGCGTTTAAAGGTGCATTGTGTAACTTTTCTGGTGGGGGTTTGTGTCCGTTACCTGCTTGTTTCTATGGATACGCCACTGGAATGTTCCACAGTGTGACATTAAACAGCTCTACTTTACATTTATTAAATTTTATGGCTCAAAAATACCCAGAAAAACAGGCATTCTGACTGTAAACAGTGTTGCCTCTCCACAGATCTGACCTGTAACTTGATCTGGTTTGGTCTCCATGGAGATAGAACGCTTTAATGCCATAGTGCGACACATCTCCACCAGAAAAGTGACACAATGCACCTTTAATGTGGCAGCAGAAACATACTGCGCTGGTTCCAATGAGCAGATGTGGCCAAGTTTAATGAAAAACTGAGCTTAAAGTGAAATATTAATGTTTGTCAGGGTTTGTTTGTTCATAAAATACATTGAAGAGAATAGTTTTGGAGTTATCGTCGTATCTAGCTGGAGGATTAGCCGATAGTTCGTGTTTTATGACCTTCTAACTTCCCCACACAAACCGTATGTCCGCACGCCGCTTTTGTCCATTCACTTTTTCTTCGGTTGATTATTCTGAGTCTGAATCCAGGGGTAATTCATCACATTGACAACCCAGAACTATCTTTACCGTGAGACTCCATACAGTGCTTTTACCAAACCTGTGGGTGTACATCACGGTGACATATCTTCGCCCGGTGTTAAATAAAGTGCATTTTTAAACCGGGAAGGGATATTTTTCACCAGACTCCACCCTGAAGGGAAATCTTTACACGTGTGATAAACTGCAGGCTTCATCTGAGCGCTGATAAATGTGCGGAGCTCCAGTTCTATTCCGGCCCGTGCGTCCGTATTGAAATGCGCCGGGCTTGTGTTTTCAGCGCTGATAGCATCATAATATTCATATGAGTTTATGATGGAGCGGGTGAGTGCGGCCCGGGTATGGCTGTGTGAACGGGACGTATAAAGCATCCAGACGGAGCCCAGGTCCACTGGAGCCGACACGGGGCCCCAGAGCTGCTGTGACGGATCGAATCTTCCGTAATGACCGTGTAAGAAAACAAAACTACAATTACAACAGTCATTATGGCGATATCGGTGCTTTTGAGGTATGTTGTGCGGCCCTAATTTGCGTGTTTCATTTGGTGTTATTACTTGACCATGTAATAAAACAAAATTATAATCGCATGGTTTAATTTACGACGAAAATAAAACCTTAAAAGAGACAAACCCAAGACTAAATCGAGGCTTATTTTGGATACAAAAAAATCATGAATAAAATCAGCTTAATTTAACACATAACTTTGTCATTATGAGTCAGTATATTGTGCAGCCCTAATTTACAAGTTAAAATCAACTTTATTTAACAGATTCTTTTAAAAAAAAAACAGTCCATTTTGTCAATTGAAAATCTTGGTATTGTTGTTATGTTTTGAGTTTGTTGCAGTAACGATTACTGCATTAGTCATTATCACGATATCAATACTTTTGTGGTATGTTGTGCAGCCCTAATTTGCACATTTGATTATTATTATTTATTTACTACGAAAATAAAACCTTAAAAGAGACAAACCCAAGATTAAACTGAGGCTTATTTTGGATACGAAACATCATGAATAAAATGAGCTTCATTTAACACATAACTTCATTAAAAAGTCAGTTTTTCTCAGTTAGAAAATCTCGGTATTGTTGTTATATTTTGTCATTATGAGTCAGTATATTGTGCAGCCCTAATTCACATGTTAAAATCAACTTTATTCCTCACATTCCTTTTAAAAACGGTCCATTTTGTCAATTGAAAACTTTGGTATTGTTGTTATATTTTGAGTTTGTTGAGATATTGATTACTGCATCAGTCATAGTCATTAGGGTGCATCAGTTGCCCCCTTTTTTTAAAAATCGAGAACTTGCAAACGGCCCTAATGTTTTAGTGTTCCATTCAACTAGAAAAAATTCCTGGTAAATTTTTTTGTAATTCGAATGTCATCTACCGGGTCCACATCCCTTGTAAAATTCTAGAAATTTCTAAAAAAATCGTTAAAAATGAGAGATCAACAGAAACAGTGGTAATTTTCGCTCCTAACCCAAATACTGCACAGTCTTGGCGGGTTATTGGTTTAGGCTGCTCCATGCGAGCCTTCTTACAGCTATGTTCTGACATTTCTTCTTTTAATAACTACACTGTAACACTCCAATTCTGAAAAACATAAAGCAAATATGTGGTTCTACCATGCTTTCTAAAGTCTACCGAACCTGCCTATTATGAAGTTTGGGCAATGCCCCAGTGTATAAGACAGTATAGGCCTATACTGTCTTATACATTGGGACATTAATAAACTTTGACCTCGATGTGGACCCGGTAGATCAACTCGGAATTTCATAATTTTTTCTAAATTTTTTTCTCAGCGAATGGAACACGAAAAGTATAGGGCCGTTGTAAAGTTCTGATATCGGGGCAACTGATGCACCCTAATAGTCATCATAATATCATTACTTCTGTGGTATATTGTGCAGGCCTAATTTGCATCAAATAGGCCACAGTGACCATATAATAAAACAAAAGTATAATTACATGTATATTTTGTCATTATGAGTCATCTTCACGACATCAGTACATTTGCAGTATATTGTGCAGGTCTAATGTCACGCCTTGTGTACACAGAACCAAATTATGTTAAATTTCACTTCATTTTGTCATTTTGCATTCAGGTTCTAGACTGAAGTCAGAATTTGCAGATGCAGGAGAGGAGCAAAGGCGGCTCTGTGAGAGATTTGAAATAAATATGAATCCGTTCGATCTTTTATGACTATTTGTCCACTGGAGCTGACGCAGGGAGTCAGAGCTGCTGTGACGGAGCGAATCTTCCACACTGACCATGTAATAAAACAAAATTATAATTTCATGGTTTAATTTACTACGAAAATGAGACTTTAAAAGAGACAAACCCAAGATGAAATAAATTGAGGCTCATTTTGGATAGGAAAAATCATGAATAAAATCAGCTTCGTTTAGCACATAACTTTAAAAAAATCTATTTTTGTCAGAAAATCTTGGTATTGTTATATTTTGTCATTATGAGTCAGTATATTGTGCAACTCTAATTTACAAGTTAAAATCAACTTTCTTTAACACATTATTTTAAAAACAGTCAATTGAAAACTTTGGTGTTATATATTATATTTTGAGTTTGTTGCTCGATTACATCAGTCATGATCATGATATCATTACTCCTACAGTATATTGTGCAGGTCTAATTTGCATCAAATAGTCCACAGTGACCATATAATAAAACAAAATTATAATTACATGGTTTTATTTATTAGTGAAAATAAAAACTTTAAAAAGACAAACCCAAGGCTAAATCGAGGCTCATTTTGGATACGAAAAATCATTAATAAAATCAGCTTCATTTAAGACATTTCTTTAAAAAAAAAAAAGGATATTTTTGTCCGAAAATCTTGGTATTGTTGCCAAATTACAGTATGTTAAACTAGACTTTCATTGTCATTTTTTGGGATATAACAATAACCAAAATCTGTTGGTATCGTATCATCAAAGGTCTCACAATAATATCGTGGACCATCACAATATATCGAATCCCGAGTCTCTTTGCTTAAATGAACAGTTCTGATGCAGAAATAGCTAAAAAAAGCAGAGGGAACTACATAGACCATGATCCTTTGCTGCGTTTCAGTGCAGACGACATGAAGAAATAACTGTTCTAAGCACTTTGACATCTTCCTTCTTTGGATTAAGTCTGTGAAGCATTTTTAGAGGAAAAATGAGCAGATTCACAGTTTTATATTGTAATAAATCTGGTTCGGTGAGATGTTTATGGTAAAAATATCGTACAGAGAGATTTGGATTTCGTTCCATCCCTAATAACAATAAATGTACTAAATGACTGGGCAAAGCGTTTTAGAATCAGTCTTGTTATTCTGTAGAATATCGTAATATCGTGAGTACGGTTGGGCAGTAATCCGGTGTCCCGCGGTATCACAAAGTAGCATCAGTATCAGTTTCATCACCGTCATTAAAAAAATCTGCATAAGGACCTAAACCCACAGCAGGACTTTCTCCCCTCCGCTCTCTCTCCTCTTCAAACATCGTTACGCTCGCCGAGAGTTGAGAGGGGACGAGGCGCCGAAGAGGAGAAAGTTCCCGCTCGAGGGCGAAGTCAGACTTTCACGGAGGAGACGGTAAAGAACAATTTATGGTTCTGCACCTCCCAAACTTTCTAACGACGCATAAAAACGACGCAGACGATAAGGGCTGTGATTGGTCCTCTCCACCGCTCTACATTTCCTCCGCTCATTCTAGACTTTGAGTAATAATGTGTTTAATGCAGCTTTGGCACATTTGTTTACGTTTTACACAAACCAAACTTCAAACCGCACGGCTCATTTGCATACAGCTCATTTGCATACAGTATAAGCGCTGATAAAAACAGCTCGTGCGCTGATGCTGATGCGATCGAACGCGCTGCAAAGTTCGGTTTGATCAGAACTCGTGCCTCATCTTCAAATATGAAGCTGCGACTCTGTTTCTGAAGGGTTTAGGTGCAGCAAAATAATCCTTAATTCGTCGCAGTAATACCGTTTACCCCGATAAAATGCTGAGCCTCCCCTCCATATCGTGAGCTTTCCCGTGATATCACAATAAATATCGTACTGTGAGGTTCATACGGTGATGATATCGTATCGTGAGACTTGGATATGGTTATACTTCTGAAGTACATTTGCAGACGCTGCGGGAGATCTATGGGAGATTTGAAATAAATATGAAAACGTACGATCTTTTATGACTGTTTATCCACTGGAGCTGACAGGGGGCCCGAGCTGCTGTGACGGATCGAATCTTCCACGGTGACCATCTTAGGAAGGCCACTTTTCAGAGCGACTTTTTCCTCCTCTTAAATTCTGTGAAGAAAAAGCTCTTGTGCAGCTGTAAAACCACGAACAATGAGTGCCAGACATTAACCAGATTGCCGCACATTTTCCATCAGCACGTCGCCGTCACAACAGAACACATGAAAGCAAGTAACAGATTGCATCTCCTAATCTCGCGCGTTTGAACAAAGAGGTACAAGAAAAGGTTTTGTTTTTTTTATAACTCAAACCTACCCACCGTCTGACACTGCCTAATCTGACACGTCATCTGTATTATGTGTTGATTCTTCACAGATACTCCTCCACATGTCTCTCGCTCGCTCTTTCTCCTCTCTGTACTCAGCCGTTTCAGTGTGTTTCTACGGCGTATTAATATTTATGAGGAGATTTAACGCCGTCGGCTTTTACTGCCGGGTCCCGCGTCTCTGCACTTTATTAATATGATCAGGACAATGTCAGCAGAACGCTTCACAAGTTATGGTTATGACAGAGGAGGTAAAACCGGAAGGTGTGAATAAACAGTTTGCGGATCGTCTGGGGCGGATGCTTACAATGCCGCAGTTTTACAATAACCTGGTTTAATAAGCACAATAAATACACGTGGTGGCTTTATAGATTTGCATTAGCGCTGCGCAATATTGGGAAAATTCTGCGATATGCCAGACGGCTGTTAAAGGGCCCATATTACACTATTTTCTGAGCTGTTTTATAATGTTGTTTCGTCATTAATTCCAAAACCGACGGGAATATGTTTTATATAACTGCGCATAACTTCCCAACCATAAAAGACAGGAACTTTCTCTTTTTTTTCCCCGGACATAGAGGTCTCCAAACATATCTCCGGCATTATCCTACGTCACACACGCTCTGTTTTTGGATGCTGCGGTGTGGACGTGCCATAAAACTTGTTAAATTAATACTATAGAGCACATGTGTCAAACATGTGGCCCGGGGGCCAGATCCGGCCCTCCAAGACCTTTAATCTGGCCCTCGGCTGATTTTTCTATTAAAATACTTAAAATTTTCAGATTTTTCTGTTAATTTTCTGCACCGTTTAGCATAGCAGCGTCTCCGGCGTTTCTGTACGTTGCGACTCCCACCAGAGCAGCACAAATGAAGACTTTCCTCTTTCCAAACGCTCTTAAAGGACGATCGTTTTGACTGTCGACCGTGACCCTCATCAGCAAAATGTCAAAAAATGAGAAAAGCAGATGCTGAGTTCAGGATTTCCCAAGAAAAATAGTCTAATTCTTATTTGTTGACAGAGGTGAATGGGAAATCTGTGCTCAGTGTGTTTGGAACAAGTGGCGTTGCTCGAGGAATATAATCTTAAACACCACTACGAGACACGGAGAAAAATACAATAACTTGAAGAGAGAACTGAGTTTTCTGATCCGGCCCTTTTGGGATCAAAGTAGTTTGCATACGGCCCCCGGACCAAAATGAGTTTGACACCCCTGCTATAGAGTGTGGAAAAGTATTGGAATAAATGTATATTTTTGTTTATTAAAATAAAATGGCAAATATTGGCAGGGAATATTTTGTCTTTCCCAGATATTGGTTGTGACATGTCCCCACCGTCCCTGTGCAAATCTGTGCCCTTGGTGATGATGCGCGGAACGAGTGTCCAGTCGGAACTTTATTTTCCGCCAAACTCATGCGCTCCGTCCATTTTGATTGGCCCAAACTTTGCCAAAGAGTGAAGTGAGTCAAGATGGTCGCCTCCTCTGAGCGTCTGTGTTCGTAACAACTGAAAAAGCCGCTCTAACTGCAGTTTTTTTTCTGTAATAAATCGCAAATTACGCATTATCTTGGTCTACATAATTGCATATCCCTTTGCTGTTTTTTATTTGAAAGGTTTACTTCAGTCAAAATGTACAAATCCAAATAATAATAACCACCAGGGAAATGCAGAAGTGCTGTGGCTCTGGCCCTGGACCTGACAGGAGCTGTTTCCAGGACTGGACCAGGAAAGTCATGGAGCGATTGTACTTTGTAGGGTTTTTCTGATTTAGCTAAACAACACACAGAGATGTTTCATTTTTTAACTTTATTTTAGTCAATTTAACATTTTGGGGAGTAGTAACCAAATTAAAGTAGATGCCAAATTAACACTAAGGGAAGCTGAATGAACCCTAGAGGAAGTTGTATTAATTTGAACCATATCAACCCCAACTCGAACCCCCATTTCACTTTCAAATAGTTAAAGTAACACTTTTTTGTGTTAAAAACAACTCTGAAATATTTTACTCTGAAATTTTAATCCTCCAGTTTTTGCTGCGTAGAAAGAAGTTTCAGATGCAGAGTAGGAGCCAGTATAGCTCTATGGGAGATTTACAGTATTTGAAATAAGTGACAGAAAGAGACACATTATTAATCCCGAGGAAAATTCAAGTACAGCTCCGGAAAAAAAATAAGACACCACTGCAAAATTATCAGTTTCTTATAAACTACTGACAACATTTCTCCCAAATTCCAAACAAAAATATTGTCATTTAGAGCATTTCTGTGCAGAAAATGGCAAATGGTCAAAATAATAAAAAGATTAAATGTTTCCAGACCTCAAATAATGTGAAGAAAACGAGATCATCTTCATTTTAAGACAACACAATACTAATGTTTGAACTTGGGAAGAGTTCAGAAATCAATATTTGGTGGAATAACCCTGATTTTTTAAAATACTTTTCCTTGTTAAATCAGATTTGGTTCAGATTGAGGTGTGTTTGTGTTTAATTCAACGGCCGTCACACATGTAGAGACGCTGATTTCAGGAAAAAAATGCACTGATCTCCTTTTTTTTTTTTTTTCCAGAGCTGAATATTAAAACGTATGATCCAAAAGTGTGTAACTTTATCATTATGTGTACAGCCATTTTCTCCACAAACTTCCTGAGCTTTTGTCATAACTGTCCTCACTCTCTGGAGCTCTCTCCTCAGAAACTCGGACTAAACACCTTCAAAAAACTGCTCAGAACCTACAGCCCCCACACATGACTGCTCCTAATGGCTGTTTTGTCTGTCCTGTCCTTGTGTTAGTGTCTCCTCATTGTGAAGCGTCTTTGTGTTTCCGTGAAAAGCGCTGTATAAAACCGTTGTATTATTATTATTACTTCCCGCATTCATCTTCTAACACTCATCAGCTGACAATAACACCACGACTTTCTGAAGCGATCAGGAAAATAAACGATTTCAGTTTTGTTTATTTACGCCGGCAGAGAAGTTGCTGAACTTTGGAGCCGGGTTTTAGTTTCATGTGGATAGGCTCACTAATTACAAAATTATTAACCAAGACTAAAATATGCGATCTGACGGTTAAAGGGAAATTTGTATCTGTTCCATCTCAAACGGGGTGGTATTGAACGTTGTTGCGTCGTGTTTGCCTATTAAGATACTTTTAAAGGTCCTATAGTGCGCAAAATTTACTCTGACGTTGTTACCTCCTCAAAAACAAACCTGGAGTCGTGGTTTGGTTCATCCACACATGTTTATAGTAACCCTTTATTACTTTATTATTAGTCTGTTTACATCTCCAAAGCTCAAAATGCTCTGTTCCATCTTGTGATGTCATGTAGTGGTAGTTTTCAAGTTTAGTTTAGTTTAGTTTAGTTATTCCATGAGACAGGAACAGTGCACATGAACCTGAGCAGGAGAGATGCATGTACCAGGTTGTAGCAGCAGTGCTCATTTCCTCCTTTAGTCCCTGTAGTTACCACCTAGTGCCTCCGCTCAATTTAATTTCTCTCCAGCGACTAACTCAGGGATCACAGTACACGATACCTTTACCTTTAATTTGCAAGTTCGCCTCGCAGAAACGGCAATGCTCGTTAACAGACATGTTCACTCTCTGCTTTTTTTTTTGCTGTTGTGCTGCAGTTACTTGGACACCACTGAGCGTTCCGGCGCATTACAGACGTCGCCACCAAACAGCAGCGACTGTTTAAATGAAAAAAGTACCCGCCTACCGTCAAGAGAACGAATCCTAATGCTGCGAGATCAGACAGTTTCCGTGAAGTGAAACCGTAGGCTAGTAGCTTCCGTTTAATTTCAGTTCAGTAGAGATCGGCAATTCCAGGTCTGAAATCATCAAAATGGTTCTAGTGAAGGTGCATAAAGTTTAAAAACACAATGAAGCACTTCCTGTATTGCCACATGACATCAGTGTTTTCCGTTTAATAATCATAATAATAATAATGATCCATCTTCTTCCGCTTTATCCAGCTGGGTCACGGGGGCAGCTGTTCTCTGCCCAGTCCTCTGCGCATTTACATTTTATTTATAGAGCACTTTTCATTCCCTAGAATCTCAGAGCGCTACAATAAAACAAGAACTTTCAAAACAATACTAGTTGCTAAATGGTAAAAACACCAACAGTGAGCTTTTCTAAATAGAAAAGTCTTTAGATTCGCTTTAAAAGAGTCCAGGTCCTGTGTGGCTCTCAGCTGGACAGGGAGGCAGCTCCAGAGTCGTGAAGGTCCTGAAGGAGCTGCTACCTGAAGATCTGAGGACCTGAAGGAGCTACCTGAAGATCTGAGGACCTGAAGGAGCTACCTGAAGATCTGAGGACCTGAAGGAGCTACCTGAAGATCTGAGGACCTGAAGGAGCTACCTGAAGATCTGAGGACCTGAAGGAGCTACCTGAAGATCTGAGGACCTGAAGGAGCTACCTGAAGATCTGAGGACCTGAAGGAGCGTGTTACCTGAAGATCTGAGGACCTGAAGGAGCTACCTGAAGATCTGAGGACCTGAAGGAGCTACCTGAAGATCTGAGGACCTGAAGGAGCATGTTGTCTGAAGATCTGAGGACCTGAAGAAGCTGCTACCTGAAGATCTGAGGACCTGAAGGAGCTACCTGAAGATCTGAGGACCTGAAGGAGCTACCTGAAGATCTGAGGACCTGAAGGAGCGTGTTACCTGAAGATCTGAGGACCTGAAGGAGCATGTTACCTGAAGATCTGAGGACCTGAAGGAGCGTGTTACCTGAAGATCTGAGGACCTGAAGGAGCATGTTACCTGAAGATCTGAGGACCTGAAGGAGCGTGTTACCTGAAGATCTGAGGACCTGAAGGATCTACCTGAAGATCTGAGGGTGCGGTTGGAAGATTATAGAGTGATCTGATCTTGCAGATACAGTGGTGTCTGACCAGTGATGCATTTATGGGTCAACAGGAGGATTTTGTGTTCAACCCGGGATGAAACAGGGAGCCAGTGCAGTGATTTGAGAATGGGAGTGATGTGTTCAAATGTTCTGACTTTCTTTAGGATTCTGGCGGCACTTTTTTGGATGTATTGTAGAGTTTAAGAGAAGAACTCAGCCTAAATATGCAGGATTTGTGTGTTAAACCTGTAATGAGAGCATGCGCGACACAACATTCGATTGTCTGACAGCCCGGATGAAGAAGCGCTGTTGTCTTCTGTAAACAGGAGCTGATCTATTGATCCTTGGTTCCTCGATTTGTTTGGCCTGGCGCTCCATCACTCAGTCACAGTGGCAAACTCACCATTAGAGACTGAGAGGCCACAGGGGGTCAAGTGTCCCATCCACATACATAAGAAATCAAGTAAAGGACAAGCAAGGGCAGGTTGGTTAGTAATCAAGCAGGATTTCGAGCTGGTGCAGGGTAACGTAAAGGTGTACTGTGTAATATTTCAGGGTCAGACACTAGCTTTTTTTCTATGGATGTCACTGCTCTGCCTGGAATGTTCCACAGTGTGGCATTAAACAGATCTACCTTACATTTATTCAGTTACAGATGATTTTTATTAGCTTGATTCACCAGCCGGTTTCACTTCATGGAAACCGTCTGACCTCAAAGCATTAGCGTTGTTCGCTCGACGGTAGGCGGGTACTTTTTTTTTTTTTTCACCAATCGCTGCTGTTTGGTGGTGACGTCTGTAATGCGCCGGAACGCTCAGTGGGGTCCAAGTAATTATGGCACAACAGCAAATCCCGTAGGAAGAAGTGCAATAACGTCTTTCCCCTTGATAAATTCATCAAACCTTCTCTTTGTTCTGGCTTTAAATCCTCAGTGTCGGGAATCACTGCCAACTCAAAATGTCCGTCTTCGTCTACATCCATCTGGATGCTTTGTTTCCTGTTGGACACAAAAGGACCCAGAGGTGCTGGAGTTTGACCTCAGGGCCTCACAGCTCACAGCTGATTGGCCGGAGCGCCGACTACAACTTCCGGGGTTCTTGCAAAACCGCCGAGTGTTTCTGATTCCTGACCGAGAGCTGGAGAGAAATGAAATTGCGCAGAGGCACTAGGTCTAGGTTGATGGTGCCTTAGTCGGCGTTCTGACTGTGAGCGGGGTCGCCTCTCCACAGATCAGACCTGTAACTTGGCCTGGTTTGGTCTCCATGAAGATAGAAAGGTTTAATACCATATTGGGCATGAAAGTGCAGATTGGTTAGTGATCAAGCAGAATTTCCAGATAGTGCAGGGTAACTTAAAGCCTGCCTTGTAAAAAAAAAAAAAAAAAAGAAAAAGACAAATAATAATTACAACAACATAAACAAATTAAATATGATTAAAACATAGAGTTAAAAACCACATTTAAAATGGGACGGTATTTGATTGATTGAATTTAATATTGTATTTAGTGTTGTATTTTATTAGTATTTAGACATTGTATTAGACATTATCTTTTTTTTTTTTCATTTTGAATGTTTTTATTAGACTCAAGAATATAAAAAACAGCCTTGCATCTCCACAAACCCGACTCTTAATTGGTCTGGAGGAGGGGCTCATTCTGCTGCTCCATGGAAACGGTGTCCCTTTCTCAACAGAAAATGTTCCATATAACCAAGTATTGATTTATCCTACAGAGAGGTGATGCCTCTAGAAAGTTCCAGCGTGTTGCTTTAAGTAAACGTGTGTGTACATTTTGAAAGTAAAAAATAGTAAGTCAGGTTTGTTTTTTGTGAATAGACATTTCATCTTTCCTCATTTCCTTTTAATCTCTCTTCTACTCTTTTTCTTCTCTGTCGGACTCTTGGTGATGGAGGCAGTTTGTATTTTCTACACTGATTCCTCATTCACTCAAACGTCACTGATAATATTCACAATGAAATCACAATTAAACATAACAAAACTATTATTTAAAGGTGCATTGCCCAACTTTTCTGGCACTTGTCTCCATGGAGATGTCGTTGCTTTGTCTAGAATGTTCAGTTTACTCATTACGGGTGTTTCTATTGCTCAAAAAAACAATAATCCTTCTGCGAATAGACACAGATCTGACCTGTAATGTAACGTAGTGCTGTAAGCTGCTTGTCTCCCTCATGATAAATAGGCTTAATCTATACTGTGGAACATTCTAGACAAATCAACAACATTTCCATGGACACCCTCTACTAGAAATGTTACGCAGTGCACCTTTAAATCTCCTTTTCCATATGAAGAAGCGTTTAAACTTCAATTAGACAGAAAATACTCATTTGTTGGACCTGAGCTTTGACTGTTACTTTAACTTCTTGGGTTCGTTTTAAAGATAATACAGTAGGAGATGTATTTTCCTTGTTGACATGTTTCGTGAAGAAGGTAAATGCATCACTGTGCAAAAGTTATAGACACACGGCAGTTTTCTATATCCTCCTGAGACCCGGTCCATTCATTTGTGTCCTTTATAGTGGACGTTGAGTTCACCCGTCGAACTTTGAAGTGTTTTGAGACTGACTCTTCATGGGGGGGACTAGGTTTCTCTGCCTAAATGGGGCTGGGGGATTATTGCACTATCATGACCAGGATAAAAAATGAGCTCAGTAGGGGTTAGTTTGTGGCTGCACTATGATAAAAAACAAATAAATAAATAAAAGGGCGTTTAAAAACTTTTGGAGGCAACTGTAGAAGCTTGTGATGTCGGTTGTTTTTGTTTGGTTGTTAACGTCACATAGATTTAACACCAAAATGTCCCCAAATTGAACAAAATCTAAATGCTAAGGTGTTAATTTACCTCCATATAGATAGAAAATCATAAAAAATATATATTGCAATGCATGTTTTTTCTTCAGGTTCCAGGAGTATGTACAGTACTGTGCAAAAAGCTTATAGGCAGGTGTGGAAAAAATGCTGTAAACTAGGAATTCCTTCAAAAATAGAAGTGTTAATCTTTATTTTCATCAATCGACAATATTTGCGACACAACTCCTCCTTCTTCTTTACGCTGAAGATCGTACTTAATGGCTTTTTCTTTTGTTCACTCACTTTGCGTTTTGTAAATTGATCAAAACAAACAATTATTATTTATATTTTTTGAAAGCATTCACACCTGCCTAAAACTTTTGCACATACTGTCCATCTTCTACTGTTAACAGATAGTGAAGATGACCAAGCTTGTAATGTGAAAACCTACTGTGATAAAATAAAATAAAAACTGTCAAAAAGTCCAAGACACTCTTTTGGAATTAGAATAAAAGTCCTCATCTCTTACTGTGTTGCCTTTAAAAAGAACCCGAGAAGTTAATGTACAAAAGAGGACAAAATGAACATTTTTGGATTTGACAAATGCAGTCAGAACACAGACTGAGAGAAGCACTTAGCTGTAAAAGTCTTACGAAACACCTCAGAGACAAACGCCTCCAAAAACAGAAGAACAGGAGACACTCTCTCTCTTCGTACGAGGACACGTTCACTGAGCTCTTAGTACATTACACAGTGAAGGACAGGTCTGTTCTGACGCCAGTGAAGCAGTGATGAAAACATGAACTAATCCATGTGTTTCTCCCTCTGGCTCTTCACCTCCACCTCAGCTCCTGCTTCAGAAGACATGCTTATTCCTACTCCTATTATCTGTAAGTAGAGATGTCCATTTACCCTAAAGATTCATCCTTGTTGGTAGAAGAAACTGTTTTCCAAGATGACATTTTGACCCTACACGAAACATGAATTAATCTTGCAAGACAATGCAGTTGGCTCTAGCATTATTAGCATAAACTAGTCCATGAATGACAATTAGCAACACTGTTCTGGGGATCAGCAATGCAAAACAAAATATTTCTTCTTATGGGTTAAAAGTTCTCTATATGGTGAAACTGAAACTCGTGAATAGCGGCATGTGAGATGTGAGAACCCTTTTATACAGAAGCTGGAGGAGACTCATAACAAATACAAAACACAACAAAAAGCAATAACACACCAAAAAAAAGCCACTACACACCAAAAAAAAAGCCACTACACATCAACAAAAAGCTACAGCACACCAAAAAAGCCACTACACAACAACGAAAAGCCACTACACACCAACGAAAAGCCACTACACACCGATGAAAAGCTAATACACACCAACGAAAAGCCAGTACACACCAACGAAAAGCCACTACACACCAACAAAAAGCCACTACACACCAACAAAAGTCACTACACACCAACAAAAGCCACTACACACCAACAAAAAACAACAGCACACCAAAAAAGCCACTACACACCAACAAAAAGCAACAGCACACCAAAAAAGCCACTACACACCAACGAAAAGCCACTACACACCAACAAAAAGCCACTACACACCAACAAAAAGCCACTACACACCAACAAAAAGCAACAGCACACCAAAAAAGCCACTACACACCAACGAAAAGCCACTACACACCAACAAAAAGCAACAGCACACCAAAAAAGCCACTACACACCAAAGAAAAGCCACTACACACCAACAAAAAGCCAATACACACCAACAAAAAGCAACAGCACACCAAAAAAGCCACTACACACCAACGAAAAGCCACTACACACCAACAAAAAGCAACAGCACACCAAAAAAAGCCAATACACACCAACGAAAAGCCACTACACACCAACAAAAAGCAACAGCACACCAAAAAAGCCACTACACACCAAAGAAAAGCCACTACACACCAACGAAAAGCCACTACACACCAACAAAAAGCCACTACACACCAACAAAAAGCAACAGCACACCAAAAAAAAGCCAATACACACCAACGAAAAGCCACTACACACCAACAAAAAGCAACAGCACACCAAAAAAAGCCACTACACACCAACGAAAAGCCACTACACACCAAAGAAAAGCCACTACACACCAACAAAAAGCCAATACACACCAACAAAAAGCAACAGCACACCAAAAAAGCCACTACACACCAACGAAAAGCCACTACACACCAACAAAAAGCAACAGCACACCAAAAAAAGCCAATACACACCAACGAAAAGCCACTACACACCAACAAAAAGCCACTACACACCAACAAAAAGCCACTACACACCAACGAAAAGCCACTACACACCAACGAAAAGCCACTACACACCAACAAAAAGCCACTACACACCAACAAAAAGCAACAGCACACCAAAAAAAAGCCAATACACACCAACGAAAAGCCACTACACACCAACAAAAAGCCACTACACACCAACAAAAAGCCACTACACACCAACAAAAAGCCACTACACACCAACAAAAAGCAACAGCACACCAAAAAAAAGCCACTACACACCAACGAAAAGCCACTACACACCAACAAAAAGCAACAGCACACCAAAAAAAGCCAATACACACCAACGAAAAGCCACTACACACCAACAAAAAGCAACAGCACACCAAAAAAGCCACTACACACCAAAAAAAGCCACTACACACCAAAGAAAAGCCACTACACACCAACAAAAAGCAACAGCACACCAATAAAGCCACTACACACCAACAAAAAAAAAAAAGCCACAACGGAAGTGACTGCGTGACTCTATTTTCCGAAGGACCAAACGAGGAGGATTAAGTGGGAAATTATTTACGACGCTCAGACAGTGACATTGATCCTGACCACAAAACAATAAATTACTTTTACTTACGTTTCCAACTCCGTTCACTTCTCCGTTCCTTTACTTTTCTTCTTCAACTTTTCCCCATTCACTTCACGCCTGATCCTCCTCGCTTGGTCCCGCAGTCACTTCCGTTGTGGCTTTTTGTTGTGTTGCGGTGTCTGTATTTGTTATGAACCCTCCCGACTTCCGTACTGATCCCTGCCAACAGTAAAGAGAGGCATAAATTGTCATTTGTTTAGGTAAAATACAGAAAAGCTGCTTAAAAATGACCAAAACACAAAGAAAATGTAACTATACTGACTTTTTCGTAATTACGTGCTCTGTTTACAATTTTATTACTAACCAACCCAAACCAGCGATGTCCCAGTTTTTTTATTTTTATAGGTCACCCTACTGCCACTTGATTTTAGGCTACGTCCGGATGCCCTAACCCCTCCTTCACTACATAGTCCCGCACTTTTTAGTGGACTATTTAGTGTCACGTATACATCACATTACTCTGGCTCTGGATGAAAAAAGTCTGCTAAGCTCAAATAAAACTTGATTTCTATAATAAATAATGATGGAATTAGACTGGCACACAAGTATTTATAGACTAATAATAACCATACCAAGTAAAAGGGCTGGATTATCTGCTTTTTGTTTGAGATATGGAAAAAAAAATTATTTTTACTAGCTCAAGCGAAGGTAAACGGCGAACCCTAGCACCTTTACACCATAACGGTTAATTTGTTTTATTAAATTTATTCATAATCAGGATCAACAGTGCGATAAACCAGCGCTTCTATCGGCTTCATTCAGCAGTGTGCCCGGTTTAAGACCTGTCGCTGAACACCGTTGTTTTTCCGATTCTCGCAGTGCATTGTGGTCTGTATTGATGAGTTTAGTGATCACCGAAGTCCATCACTTTTCGAGGTACATTGTGGGAAATTTTGAGTGCGCTACATGTTCCAGTCACTGTATTATTAAGTGTTCTAAGTAGGAAATAGCGTGGATATTCAGACGCAGCCTTAGTCCATTCAGTTCTCCGTTAAATTAGAAATACATAAACATGAGAACCAAAATAACTCCTGCTACTCTACCTATTAAATTATACTCTTTGGTCTCTAACTAGAAAATAATTGCACTGTTAACCTCACCCATAACGGTCACTGTAATTCCCTGTTATCGCTCCGAGTCCATTTCCTGCCTCTAAAGCCCTTCTAATGGGCCCTATCTATGAGCCCACACTCCCAGCGCTGGAATACAGAGCTGTGATTCCCTCCGAGTCAGATCTCTCTCCTCCAGCGTCTTCAAAGTGTCAGAGCCTCAGTCCAAACCAAGTGTAACTCTCATCAGTGCAGAGCCTCAGGTCTGACAACAGGAGGCCAGGCTGTCTGACCTCTGCAAATCACTCTGTGCTCACTGGGCTACAAAGGGAGAGGCTGCACACACACACACACACACACACACACACACACACACACTTTACCGACTTGTAATTGGTTCAGACACGTTTGATAATGCAGTGCACGTACTCTTACAAAAAAGTCAAAATTCTAATGATCAGAATAGATTATGAGCAGGACCACATCTGAAATAGAGAAACATAATTGACTGATTGATTTGTTTTACTTCGAGTTTGTGCCAATGACAGAAAAGCTCATTTCTCAAAAAGGAGAGGAAAGAAGAAAAACTTACCATATTTTTCAAACTATAAAACACAATTATCAGTGAACGGGTCTATTTTCATGCACAAAACGCTCTTCCTGGTTCACTCATTAGTGTCTGGAAACGTTATAAAACAACTTTATAAGCACCTTACACTTCCCTCTGTAAGGAAAGGCTCGAGCCTCCAGAAGCAACAAGTGAAGATCGACTACTGACAGTGAAGAAGAGAAACTGAAAGTTGTTGAAAGAAAATGGTTTGGGAATCTATTTTTTTTAGTTAGTTAATTCACTCGTAAATAAATGGGATTAGAAATGACATCGGCAACCGAGTCTTTTGGGCTTTGGTCTGTGCAGTGGGAAATCAACAATGCAATGCTAAGGCTGCTTATAAAGTTGTTTTCCAGACACTAGTGAGTGAACCAGGCAGAGCGTTTTGTTTGTTAGACTCGTGGCTGTTGTAAAATGGGTTAAAGTGGTGTTAAGCTTCTTCAGTGTGAAGCAAATTGGTGTTTTACGTGGAAGTTCAGAACTTGCCCCCATCACTACACTAGTTTGTTGCCTTGACAGACTCACTGCCACAGTGAGATCTCCACCGAGGAAACTCTGATCTGTGCCGTTTTTTGGCTCCTGACAGAATTTGACCACCTCTAGTAACGGACTTTAGCCTCAAACGTGCCGGAGTTCCCCTTTAACAATGATACAGAGAACACTTATCTAATGTTCAGTTCCAGTATCAGAAGGTTTACCGTGAATATTTTTCCTGTTATTCTCCTCATCACCTCACAGCCAAGTAGTACCTCCTGTCGTGGCCTGTCTGGCTCTAAACAGCAGATCAGTGCTGAAAGAGTGTGCGCTCGGGGCCTGGAGCTGCTCTGGAGCTGCTCTGGGGGCAGTGGTGTCGTGGCTCTGGTCCAGTCCACAGCAGCTGGGGATGGCTCCAGGATATTTGAGTCTGTCTACAGTCTGTCTGCCTGGAGCTGCAGTACAGAGCTACACTGGAGCTCTGACAATCCACTGACAACACCAACAAACGGCACAAGCCCCTGACATGCTCCTCGCGTCTCATCTGTTAAAGGACTCGTTCTTGAATGGTCCAAACCCTGAGCACTTAACTTTGTACTTGTATGGATGATCGCTGTAAAAAATTACAGAATTCCAAGAAAAAAAAGAAAAAAAAAACAGCTCAGACTGTTCCATACACTAACCCTCAAACAGAAAGAGATTTTTTTCTTAGTTCTTATCTTCATTTGTTTTAAATATACCTGTTCCTCTAAGGCACATGTGTCAAACATGCGGCCCGGGGGCCAGATCCAGCCCTCCAAAACCTTTAATCTGGTCCTCGGCTGATTTTTCTATTAAAATACTTAAAATTTTCAGATTTTTCTGTTAATTTTCTGCACCGTTTAGCATAGCAGCTGCCTCCGCCGTTTCTGTACGTTGCACTCCCACCAGAGCAGCACAAATGAAGACTTTCCTCTTTCCAAACGCTCTTAAAGGACGATCGCTTTGACTGTCGACCGTGACCCTCATCAGCAAAATGTCAAAAATGAGAAAAGCAGATGCTGAGTTCAGGATTTCCAAAGAAAATTAGTCTAATTTTATTTGTTGACAGAGGTGAATGGGAAATCTGTGCTCAGTGTGTTTGGAACAAGTGGCGTTGCTCGAGGAATATAATCTTAAACACCACTACAAGACACGGAGAAAAATACAATAACTTGAAGAGAGAACTGAGTTTTCTGATCCGGCCCTTTGGGATCAAAGTAGGTTGCATACGGCCCCCGGACCAAAATGAGTTTGACACTCCCTGCTCTAAGATTATACTCTGTACCACCTTACCCTACCCCACCATCCCCTTTATACCCTATACCCAGCAGTAATTTATGTTAATGAACATTTCTAAATATTCCAGATTATAATTTTGGGCCAATTTCAAATGTGACATAGATTAAGTCAAACTGGACAAAACGGGTGAACATGGTAGAGTGACTGCAGTATTATATTAGTACAAACATTTAACTCTATACATACTAGTATATGATAAAATGTTAATTAAGTTTGAGGGTGACATTTAGAACCCAGTTCCTCTGTATTGCACATGTGTTTTTATTATTCTGATTCTTTTGGATGAGATATATTGTGATTTGATCCATGTTTTAAACAGTTCTGACGACTTCATTGTGTGCTCCTAAATTTAGGCGTGTTACGATAACTCATTTTGAAGTGCTATATAAATATATATCTGAAGTAAATATAGAAGATAAACAATAATACTGAAACCTAAAGCAGAAGCTACAAAATAAATCTTAATTAGTCAAGGTAATACCGTATAGCCCTGAAAAGGTTTAACAGTATCAAAATTTGGATACCACCCAACCCTACATGACGGGTCTACCTAAATTCCTCAAAATATCAGATCAAATCAGATTCAGTTTTGTTGTTATTGCACTTGTTCAAGTGCAGTGCAAGAAAATGCAGTTTTAACTCTAATAGTGCACGATCAGCAAGTATTAAATAAAAATGTACTTGTGACAGAATGTAATAAAAGAGAGGTAAGTATAACTCTCTCTCTTCTCCCAAATCCATGCACTATTACACCACTCGTCACCTGTCAGAGCAGAGGAGTCCATGATTCTCACAGCGGTCGCCACTGGAGCGACCTTAGATTTTAATGAACTGGCTCCACTTTCATTAATCAGGGGTTAACACCACTCGCAATTTGTCATTTAAACTGTTATCTCTTGGGAATGACTTGGCAATTTGTGTCGGTATGGAGAAATATATACGCTTATCTCGTCTTGAACGTTGACATTTTGTTACAGTATGGTCCATGTAGGGATACTGTGCCATATCACACTATTTCCTAATCTATGTTTTAATGTTTCCTTACCACAAACTTACCTGGAGTTTTCTTTAACACACAAACCCTACATAATAAGGCTTAGTTCTTTCAAACAGAAAACACTTCAACATTTTAGTAAAGTTTATCTATTTGGTCCCATTACTGATGTTTTACTGTGATGTAACGCCCCACTAGCCTTTCAAATTTATTTATTATTTTTTATTTTTTTTATTATTTTGTACATACGCGGATTAAAGTCTAACAAGTCTCAGACAGAGCAGTCCTTGTGTCAATAAACCCGTAGTGTTCAACTGATTTGGGGATTTTTTTGGACATATTTCATGAAAACACCAGAGAAACCCAGAATAATACTGGGACCTGCTTTACCTCTTTTATACTAAAAGAATAACAAAAGGTTTAATGGGTGATTCACAGAAAACGCTTCACCAAGTTTCATCAGAACAAAACAAACCAGTCACGACGAGAGCAGTGGGCAGTGAGTTTGTGGATCTGCAGGGGTGTGCTTGTTTTGGTGATCTGGTCGAGCCTCTGGGCGTGTTAAAACCGCCTGTACGGGGAATTTCAGTGAGGGGGCGCACTTCTCTGTGACCTATCACGAAACCGCCTCCGATGAAACCACCGTCGAAGCTAGAAAACTCAAAAGGAATCCAAATAGATCACCTTACGATCTTTAATCAACTTTAATTTGTGTTATTGAAGATAGTTGGGAGCCAGACTGAAGGGCAAATGAAATATAAAATCTCTAATTTAAGACATTTGTCAAAGAGCTACAGTTTTGTGACAGGGTAGAACTCATGAATACTAATCTCCAGTCTTTCAGGACGGGTCCTATTAATTTAGCGTCAAACCAGAGAGAACATTCCAAGAAGTATTAAGTTTATTTGGACAGATATGAGAAATTGGTTTTGGACAGTTTCCCTTGTAATAATAATAATAATAATACATTTTATTTATTAGGCGCCTTTCTGGACACCCAAAGTCGCCTTACAACAACATAAACACATTAAGTACGATTAAAACATACAGTTAAAAGCCACAGTTAAAGTAGGACCGTCTTTAATTGATTGATTGTATTTATTCTTGTAATAAAAGGCCTTGTGCAGGGCTGTAGTCCTTTAGCGATTTACTCTGTTTGCCGGTTGATGGTAGCCTGATTCTTCAGTCGGTTTCACTTCGTAGAAACCGTCTGACCTTGCAGCGTTAGAATTCGTCCGCTCGACAGTAAGCGGGTACTTTTTTTATGACGTCTGTAATGCGCCGGAACGCTCAGTGGTGTCCAAGGAATCCCAGCACAACAGCAAATCCCGTAGGAAGAAGGGCAATAACCATAGACCGTATAAAAGGAGTGGACTTAGTGAGTGTGACGTCGCCCGTAGTGTCGCTCAAATGAGGTTTGCGATGCTAAAACGGTTACAGGAGTGAATCTGGAGCCAGACTCTATGTTATGAATAGGATTTTTTAAGGACAAAATAGCACAAAAAAAAATTCAGGATCATGTGTCGCGGGTTCATACAAACATTTTAAGACCAAAATGATGAGGCCACAGCAGCAGTTACAGAGAGAGGGACGATAACATCCTTATGGGGCCAGAGTCAGACGGAGCCGGAAGAACCCCTTGTCGCTCTTCCTATTTGGCAATTTGGCACACGGCGGCTAACATGCTAGCTTAGTCCATTCGTATATCCCGTCTATGGCAATAATGTCTTTCCCCTTGATAAAATTCACCAAACATTCTCTTTGTTCTGCCTTTAAATCCTCGATGTCAGGAATACCTAACTCCAACACAAAATGTTTGGCTTCGTCTCCATCCACCTGGACGCTTTGTTTCCTGTTGGACACAAAAGGACCCAGAGGTGCTGGAGTTTGACCTCAGGGTTTCACAGCTGATTGGCTGGAGCAACGACTACAGCTTCCGGGGTTCTTGCAAATTGCTGAGTTTATTCTGATTCCTGACCTAGAGCTGGAGAGAAATTAAACTGAGCAGAGGCACTAGGTGGCGCCAGCCTGGCTAGTTGATGGTGCCTTATTTGATCAAAATGTATTAATCGCCTAATTTTATTTAGAGTTTAGAGGTCTATATTACGCAAAACGGACTTGTGTGAGATTTTAGCCGATGTTTTTCTCTCATCAAAAACATACCTGGGTTATTTCAAACCTCAAAATGCTCTGTACCACCTTGTGAAGCAGTAGTTTTCACACTTTTACCATTAGTTCAGTATAAATTGGAACTTTCATGGACTAGAACGATCCAAAGGATTCTGGTGAAGGTGTATGGAGTTTAACAACTTATCACGCGGTTGAACAAAGTGTTTTCTGTTTGAGAGACGAACTTAAGAGTTTTAATGTGTGAATGAAACAAAGCACAACTGCAGGTATGTTTTTGAGGCAGTAACAACATTATACATAGATCAGAAAACTGCTTAATATGGGCCCCTTAAGGATTTACATGGGACAAGGAGCATAAGCCAATGTATGGTATGAAGTAGCTGATGATTTGGCATCAGTCAACCACTTTACATAGAAATACACAGTTTCCTAGCACATTTCTGTTTAAATAGTTGATTTTGCATTATCTTCGGTGCAGTTGTAGTCTTGTGAGTGCAGTTTGAGTCAGATACCTGGTCGGATCATAATAGTTTTCATCATTTTGCCACTCTTTAAGTAGATTAATTGGTCAACATGTCAACCAAGAATATCTTGTCTTGACTACAGCTCTACACTTGTGACCATTTCACATTGTGCCGTCTTCTGGTCACACTGTGTGACTGTGTGAAGTGATTTCTCATGTGGGGTCCAACAATGTACCAAATCCGCCTTTGCACAAAACGATGTATTCAACTAGGTAGGTGAAGAAGGGGTCAGAAGTTATCAGGAATAGAGCAGGAGAAAAAGGTAGCAATAATGAAAAAGCAATAGGACGGAGCGAATGTTCATCCTTTAATAATTTTCCTCCGTCAGAGAGAGCAGAGCCTCCTGTCCTCTGTGAAAATCCGCTGTGTGATTGGAGCTTAGAGTGGCCCATAGCTCTGTGCCTCTGCCTGCCACTCTGCAGGAGAAATAGAAAGTGAAGAGGCCACGGAATAAACATGGAACAAAACACTGTGTTCAAAGATCCGACAAGACTGAAAATTGTACCAAATGGTAAATGGGTTGCTTTTATATATATATATGTAAACATCACCCATTTCTTTTCACAGCACTTATAAACTTATTGCAGTGAATACTAAGGATACTGGGGATGTGGTCTGAGGAATAACTAACGCTTTAAAATGGACAGCATGATTTATGTTTTAAAGGTTCTATAGTACACAAAACTGACTCTTTTGAGCTTTAAGCCACTGTTACCTCCTCAGAAACATACCTGGAGTTGTCAAACATTCGAGTAACCGTTCGAGTAACCCTTTATTATTAATCTGTCTACATCTCCATCCACCTTGCAATGTCATGAAACGATAGTTTTCAAGGTACTGCTCCGAAAAGAAATTGAATATCCATCTACCAATCCAATGAATGTCTGTCTGTGTCTCCTCCTGTTGGTTTGTCTGTTCCACATATAACTCTCGAACCACTCATCCGACTGATCTCAAATTTGGGAGCTGTCATCTTCATGATACGGGTGTGTGCAGTGCCAACTTTCATTTTGTTAGGGCAGAAAATGCCAAAGATATTGGTCAATCACACAACAGCGCTCCATAGCCACTCTGTCACATTCAGTCTCTGACAGACAGTACAAACCCCTCCACAATCTTGCCGTATTTTCATTTGTGCTGTTCTAATAAAATCCATAACATTATTATATTGTTACTACTGATGGGAATGATTAGTTGACTAATCGATAGTTGATAGTTGATCATTAAGAATTTCATTGATCACGTTCATTTTTAATGGACAAACTGAATGTAGGTGTCTGTAGCGTGAGGAGTCGAGGCTGCGTCTCACAGCACAAACACTGGAGCCTCACAGTCCCACGTCTCGGCTCTGGCTCCTTGGAGATCACTATATTCCTCAGAGTGTGTTTACCTGCACATCAGTGTCCCGGGTATGATCGGGTTTTTGAGTGTCCCGGTTTGGTCCTGGTGCAGGTTTACGCAGTGTCCCGGTTACTGCAACAGTCGAGAGTCCATGAGTCCAAAAGACAAACACTTTTCAGTCTTTTCATCACAACAGAAGCAAAATAAATAAAGTGACCGACAGAAATAAAGTGAAATGATGTTAAATAAAGAGCTGCTCTAAACCTGCACACGTACGACCTGTGAAAACATGAACATCTCCAACACGACACACGCACAGAACAGACTCACCATCAGCAGAACATCCTCTGTCACAGGGAGAACACTCATATTCCACTGAGTTGAGTCCTTTAGTCCCACAGAAGCTGAAGCATCAGCACAAGGAAAGAGCTGCTTTTTTCAGCGTTTATGGTTTATGCAAATGAGCTGTGCAGTTTTAGGTTTTGTTTCTGTAAGACGTAAACAAATGTTTAAAGCTGCATTAAACACATTCTGATCTCACACTGATGTGGATCTGCAGTGCTGATGGTTTAGATGTTGTAACGTTTAGTATGTTTATGCAGATTAGTAATAATAATTTTAATATAAAAACGTTAAGGATTAATTGATAATTGATCGTTAATTCTCCTGACGATTGATTAAGAGAATTTTATCGAATGCCCGTCCCTAATTGTTACTTCCTGCTCCCCGTTCCTTTCACCTGATATCACCAACTTCAACAATTCGGCAGCACACAACAGCCTGGCACATCTTCTACGGGCTGTGCAATAGTAAAGAAGAGTAAACACAACACAAAGCACTGTGTTCAAAGAATGGACAGGATTAAAAATGGCAACAATTGAGAAGAAAATGGTTTTCAAATGGTAAATGGGTTTCTTTTCTATGCAAACATCTTTCTCTTTCATTCTTTTCAAAGCAGTTCGATATCAGGCTGTAATAAAATAGTTCTTTTACTTTGGATCACGGAAAACAAAAGTTGAAATTCTTACAAAAATGGTGTTGATTGAACCATCCTTTACATCTCTATGTTCTCAGAATCACATTATTTGAAGTGCTTTTTCAGCTTTTAGTTTGTATGTTCAGAGGCTCTGCAGGGACAGCGCTCCATCAGACTGTATAGATTTTCTGTAAGTACGTCTCCAACCCACAGGAGAGACTAAATTGGCCGAGTGTTTGAGTGGAAAGGGCTGTTCTGTCTGCAATATGAAACCGCTCCGAAAATCCCTTAAGGTTTCTCCTCTTAATACTTACATCATGTTACACCTTGACCATTACAGAATCCAAATTACTTTTCACGCTTTTTGGACTGTGGTCGATATTTCATGTTACACAGTTTGGAAAAGTGTATATATGGGTTCATTTTTCAACAAGCAATTTTTAAAATAGAAAAAATATTAGTTTCTATTGAACTATTTCAAATATTTACAGTGTCAGGTGCATAAATCTGTGTCTAACATTTATATGAAGCATTTTTAGTGTAAAATGTCATGTGGTGCGACCGAGAATAACCTTAAAATGTTTTTTTCTAAAACATGGTTGGGATATTAATCTAAGTTCTGAGTAATATGAAGTGTATAGAAACAAACCGTTGCATTTCTTTAGATTTTTAATGCATATTGATATTTTCTTTTGCTCCAATATGACAGTCGCCTGTTTGTGTTTAATGAACAAACTACTGCCCTGGAAAATGCATCAAATGAAGAAAAACGCCTAAAGAACCGTTCACCCAAGTCGACTTTGTCTGTTATTAAACTCCAGCCGTAGAATTCCTGCTGTTATTAGTCGCACCACATGATGCACGGTCGCACTACATGACATTTTAACACTTTAAGTACAAAAAACATGCAGAATAACTCAGGATTTCTGAAAAAATGGTTTGGTTTAATGGAGGTCAGAGGTGCTACAGAAATGTGCTGAATTATTATTAAATTTGAACCCTTTTAACTAAGGAAATTGCAATTGGGCAGAAAATGCAGGCGTCATGTCATTGACCCATATCTGAAAAGTCCAATGAGAGTAGTTTAGTCTTGATTTCTTAGCCTGGCGTGCGATCTTTAAAGCTGCCATCTGTATTAAAATAAGATTTGCTCACCCACCCCTGTTGTATTCTCGTATCTCACCACTAGAGGCGATCTCATAGAAGACCACAGGGTTTCACATCTGTTCTCAACGGGTGAAAAAAAATCAAATAAACATGCAGATTTTAGCTTTAAAAACTCGGATACATGCTCGACTGATGTTGGTAGTTTCTCGGATAAAGGGTGAAGAGGAAAGGGGTCAGGACGGTTTCCTGTGGACCCTGTAGTTTTCATTCTGTGTGTGACAGTTTTCATGCATGTAAATGAACAAAATAACATCAATTTATGGTATTTTGGATTCTACCCAATTTGCATATACGGGTCAGTGACATGACGCCTAAATTTTCTGTCCAACTGCAATTTCCTCAGTTAAAAAGGTTAAAATTTCACAATAATTCAGCACATTTCTGTCGTACCTCTGACCTCCATGGAACCAAATCATTTTTTCAGAAATCCTGAGTTATTCTACATGTTTTTTGTCCTTAAAGTGTTAAAATGTCATGTGGTGCGACCGTGCATCATGTGGTGCGACTAATAACAGCAGGAATTCTATGGCTGGAGTTTAATAACAGACAAAGTCGACTTGGGTGAACAGTTCTTTAGGCATTTTTCTTCATTTGATGCATTTTACAGGGCAGTAGTTTGTTCATTAAACACAAGCAGGCGACTGTCATACTGGACAGCAAAAAAAAAAATCAATATAAATTAAAAATCAAAAGAAATGCCAACCATTTGTTTCTATACACATCATGTGGTGTGACCGAGAATAACCTTAATATAGTTTTATTTTCTGAAACATGGTTGGGATATTAATCTTACACTAAAATGCTTCATATAAATGTTAAACACAGATTTATGCACCTGACACTGTAAATATTTGAAAAAAGTTCAATAGAAACTAATATTTTTGTTATATTTTGAAATTTGCTTGTTGAAAATCCTTATACGT
Organism: Odontamblyopus rebecca; assembly: GCA_030686955.1. NCBI lineage: Eukaryota > Metazoa > Chordata > Actinopteri > Gobiiformes > Gobiidae > Odontamblyopus > Odontamblyopus rebecca. The sequence continues at coordinate 39,327,575 of CM060656.1, read as the reverse complement.
CATTGACCCATATATAATAATGTTGCGTTTTATGTCAGATGACACCAGATTGTATTGGCTGGCTGTTATTTCTCCGTCTGTCGCTTCAGTGGTGTCAGTTCAGAGAGTTCAAGTACAACTGGAAATAGTCGTTTCTGATTGATGAACAGATGGAAGCTGGAACATCTCAACAATCTGTGAACATTTATATAGGAGCAAACTGCTTGGCAACGGTAAAAAACAATTTCAGATGCACAAAATGATATCGGCTCTGGACAATGTTCCAGTTATAGCTCAATTTTACCCCAAAAATTACACATCGAGTTCTTTGTGTTTGTGAGTGTGCATGTGTGCGTGGATGGTGAAGACAATTTTCTGTCTGTTTGTCTTTATTCAGATTTTTTTCTCCATATCTTTGTTTATAGGAAGTTGGCGAAGAAGCAGAAGGAGACAGCCAGCAGCTCCACGCAGCAGAGGGAGATGGGTCCAGTCACCACAGCCGACAAAAGCACCACAAAAGTCAGTACGCTGCACAAGGACGACCCCTTCTCCACCTCCAACCAGGAACTCAACGGCTTTGGTAAGCACATAAAGCAATAGGCCCTTTTAGTGTTAATAAACAGTGATGACGTAGGCTCGGCTGCACATTTTGGTAACAAAATGTGCAAATGTGCAGAACTGAACAGCTTGTCAAGCTTTGCGAAAGGATTATCATCAAAAGATGGAGAATATTTCCTCAACAAGCTAAATTTTGACAAACGGTGTCCGACTGCCAGGTCCTTGTGCAGTGAGTAAAATATTGAATTCTGTTGATTTCCGGCTGCACATGTCAAAGCCCAAAAGACTCAACTGTCGACTCCAGCGGCGGCGAGAGGCTCGAGCGCCAGAAGAGACAAGTGAAGATCGACTACTGACGGTGAAGAATAGAAACTGAAAGTTATTAAAAGAAAATGATTCGGGAATGTATTTTTTAGCTTTTTTAAAAAATATATAATAATTCACTCGTAAATAAATGGGATTAGAAACAACATCGGCGATCGAGTCTCTTGGGCTTTGGCCTGTGCAGTGGGAAATCAACAGAGGGAAGTGTAAGGTGCTTATGAAGTTGTTTTCTAACGTTTCCAGACACTAATGAGTGAACCAGGCAGAGCGTTTTGTTTGTTAGACTCGTGGCTGTTGTCAGATGGGTTAAAGTGGTGTTAAGCTTCTTCAGTGTGAAGCAAATTGGCGTTTTACGTGGAAGTTAAGAACTTGCCCCCTACACTACAATGGTTTGTTGCCTTGACAGACTCACTGCCACAGCGAGATCTCCACTGAGGAAACAATGATCTGTGCCGTTTTTTGGCTTTTGACAGAATTCGACCACCTCTAGGAATGGACTTTAGCTTCAAACGAATTCCCCTTTAAATACAAATGTCCTATATTACAGAAAATTTAGTTTCGTGAGTTTTAAGCCATGTTATAATGTTGTTACCTCCTCAAAAACATACCTGGAGTTGTGTTTTGTTTCATTCCCACATGTTTGAGTAATGAGCATGCCCGCACCCCTATGAACTAACATCAAGGACCATGTTGTTCACCCTCCTGTGGGCTCACCACCTGCAGAGGGGTTCATAGGGGGGGTCAGGTGCTATGAGTATTGGGCAGCAAACTGCCCCCGCGACCCAGCCTCATTAAGCGGGAGAAGATGGATGGATGGATGGATGTTTGAGTAATCCTTTATTATTAGTCTGTCTACATCTCCAAAGCTCAAAATTCTCTATCCACCTTGTGATGTCATGAAGCGGTAGTTTTCAAGTTAACAACTCCTTTTACCTTTAGTTTAGTTCAGATGGACAATTCCAACTTTGAAATGATCCAACTGATCCTAGTGAAGGTGCATGGAGTTTAAAAACACTTGTGATGTTGAGCACTTCCTTCCAACTCTAGGTATGTTTTTGAGAAAGCTACAACAGCATAAAATAGAACCGAAAATAGCGTCATATGGGCCCTTTAAACTGCACAACTTACGTACTCAGATATTGAAAAATAACAGATGACGTTACAATAAGATCTCACGTACTTACATGTTTGACAAAAGGCTCTTTGACTAATGCCTTTCCATGAATTGCAGATGATCACTGTTAAAAGCCTGTAAATGTCAGAGTTGAGCTGAGCCAGTGTAAAGTGAGTGAAGAGTGAGTGCTGAGAGCTTTAGTGCAGCGTGTCCAGAGCAGAGCACAGTGTTCAGCTTTAACTCGCTCCTCAGTCCCTCTGGAGCAGCCCTGGCTCTCAGCGGCCGAGCTCCCAAAAGGGCAGGCTGACATTTTCAAGAGGAAAATGCCCTTCTGAGAGACCTGTCTAATTACCCCCGACACACTGAAGGAGACGCACCAACACAGCACAAAGACACTTTCACAGAGTACAGGTGAACTACACTGTACTGTACAGTAGGGCCCGACTGATATGGATTTTGTTGCGGCCGATTTGATACCGATAAAATGGGACTTGGAGCTGCTGATATAATTGCAGATATATTTATGATGTAAAAATTCACTGTAAATCTTCAGTTGTTTATAAAACTTAAGTTTGGCTCTATTGGATTTTCAGTTGGGTTTATTTAGGCGACATTTATTGTTCTTCTGCCTCTTTACATCATATTTAAAGACAGTCGGTCGACCTAATGGTGTTTTTGTATGACATTCTAGCCAGTAAAGAAAGTGCTGTAAGTAAACTACCGCTATTAGCCTTTAGCGGTAAATGCGTGTGCGCCGCGGTAATTCATGATCTGCTACATGCCGATAATTCACACCTCTATTCACAGCTCATTTACATATCAGTGCGTGTCCAGTAACATATATACGGCCACTATAGTCACTTTACAGTCGCTAACAGAAGAGAAAACAGCCTGTTTATGTGTGTGAGCTACAGCAGCTAATCGCTAACCAATGAGAAAGAACCAAAACGAGCTTCAAAACCGACACATTTCAACACTCAGCCTCACACAGGCTCCTCTCAGATCAGCACTAAGAACTGTCCTTTTAATCCAGACTCACACTGAGCGGCCGCAAAAAGAAGAGAATCTCAGTGTTGTGCACGAGGATCTGTGGCTGCGGCTGTAAACAAGTGCACATGGTGATGCGTTCAGGGGCGGGACGGACACAGACAAATGACTCCTCAGATAAATCCTGATGTGGCGCCACAGATCAGGACATTTATCTGTCTGTAAATTGGATTAAATGGGCAGAATATAGAGAGTCTGAGCTTTACAACAAGGCAAAACATTTCTAGGTGGAATATCGGCCCATATCGGCAAGATTTTGGCCGGTATGTTTCCAAGAGCCCATATCGGCCTGTACAGTATAGGACGCACTGGACCAGCACCAGGCAGAATGAGGCAAAGAACTAAAACAGAAACACCGCAGTTTGTGTTGGAGGCTTTGAACCAGAGTCCTGCTGATTTTACAGAACAACAAACATATGGGAACAGCAGCAGGAAGCATTTATCGCTACACTTTTCTGCTTAAAAACAACACCAGGCCTTATATCGTCCTTCAGTCAAACTCGCTTATAGACAATGTGTCCCTTAGTCTCTTGCGTTTCCGTCACAGCTCTGCCTCAGTTCTAATGAGAGTGAAAAACGCTGACACAACGTGGAAGCAATAATATTGTGCAGAGTCTCACAAAGAAATAACTTTGTTATTGAATCGGCACAGACCTCCACACGCCCCACTGTATATAACGCTTTATTATGAGGCAGTTTAACATGCGGCCGCCATTTGCCTGAAGAGAACAGAGGATTTTCTGGTCAGTGGGCAAACCAGGCTCATGAAGGGTGGAGGTTAGATTCCCTTTTGGACCAAGACCTGCTGTGGTGTCCTTAGGCAAGACGTGCATCCACCTAGAAACTTCACCACATGGAATAAATAATGATTTTAGGACTTTGAGATGGTTCTGTAAAGTGTGTTCCAGTTATTTTTATACTTCTCTCATAATAATATAACGTAAAAAATTGCTGTACCTGTCTTAAAAACGTGAAAAACAAGTTACTTTCACACTGTTATTCCTCACTTTCTTAACACATTTTGACCAATTCTTCAGTGTAATAAGTTTATAATCGTTTTCACAACTTTCAGAAGCCAAAGTAGTTGCCAACATACAGTCCTAAGAGCTGTTTTTACAATATACAGTACAGCACTTTGCAAACGTTTAGGCAGGTGTGAAAAAATGCTGTAACCAAAGAATGCTTTCAAAAGTATACATCATGATTTGTTTTTATCAATTTACAAAATGCAAAGTGAGTGAACAAAAAAAAAAGTCATTCAGAACTCTCTTGAGCATAAAGAAGTAGAAGTAGTTGTGGTGGTGATGGTCTGGCCCCACAGAGCTCAAGCAGAAAAAGATGAGGTCCTTTTTCACCCATAATATCTCAAATATTTCAGAATTACTTTTTACTTTTATTCATCCCGAGGGGAAATTTTCTTTGTTACAGATGCAACCGACCAAGAGCATGCATATCAAACAAGTTACAAAATAAGCTAAATACAATAAGATAAAAGATAAAATAGCTCTCTCTGGGAAATTATTTACATCATTGACATCTATTGACTATATACATGTGTGATCAGGGAATAGGATGAAAAGGATTGAGTAGTTTGTGAGTTAAAGTGCAGCGTTCAACAGTTTGATGGCGACAGGCAGGAAAGATTTCCTGTGTCTCTCAGTGGAGCAGCGCGGCAGCCGCAGTCTATGGCTGAAAGAGCTCCTCTGATTGTCCAGCACCTTGTGGAGGGGGTGGGAGGGAGAGTCCAGGATAGTCCAGATTTTGTCCAGCATTCTCCTGTCCAACACCACCGCCAGAGGTGGTGTTGGGTTACATTCTATCATTTTGTCTAACTTATCATACTGTCTTCCCATACTGTCTCTCACCACAAGAGAAATCCTGGATCCTCTAGTAAGATTATACAATTAGAGCAAACAAAATACACGGCAGACACTCAATCTGGACCCATCACTGTACGTCCGTTGCACGAACAGAATTACAACAACTCTCCTGGCAATAAAACTCCATCCGGCCAGTTTATACGCAACTTTTCTGTTACATGTTGAGCTTTTCTTTAAATAACGAAAGAAAAGAGCCCGGACCTCAACATCATGGAGTGAGTCTGGGATTAACATGAAGAGACAGAAGGATGTGAGGAAGCTCCATCCACACAAGATCTGAGCTCAGTTCTTCAACATGTTTGGAACAGCGACCAGCCCAGTTCCTCCACAAACTGTCTGTGAGTAAAAACCTAGAAGAACTGAGAAGAAGAATGTTGATTTAGATTTCTCTTTTGTTCATTCACTGCATTTTGTTGATTGATGAAAATAAATGATGAACACTTCCATTTTTGAAGCATTCCCAGTTTACAGCATTTTTTTTCCACACCTGCCTAAAACTTTTGCATAGTTCTGTATCTGTACTGAGGCAAGACTAATTTTACCTTATTACATCCCCACTTGCTTTAGTTTAAACCTGAAAATATTTGAGCGTTTTCCCTTTGCTCAGAGCGTATCGCACTGGCAATAGTTGTGAACTTAAAGGTGCTCTGTGTAACTTCTCTGGTAGAAGGTCCGCTACCTATTTAACTCCCCGTCTTGTTCTACCGTATGGCATTAATTCAACTATCTCCATGGACACAAGCAGGCCACATCACCAGGCAAAGTTACAGGTCATATCTGTGGAGAGATGGACTCGCTCACAGAAATAATGCATGTTTTACAGTTGTTTTGAGAAATAAAAACACCTGTAATTGAGTAAATACGAGATATACACCGCCCGGAAAAAAAACAAGTCCCCACCTGGATTTCACTAAGCAAACAGGTACGATGTTGCTGCAGTTGGTCAGGTCCAGGTTCAGCAGCAGTGTGTGCTCAGAGAATGAGGTCAGCTGAACCTGAATATACTGAAGGACCAGGTTATTCCATCAGTGGAATTTCTCTTCCCTGATGCACGGGCATATACCAAGATGACAATGCCAGGATTCATCGGGCTCAGAAAGAGTGTAAAAGAGTCTAGACCTTCATCAATGCAAGATCTTGGTGAAAAATTAATGCAACACTGGATGGAAATAAATCTTGTGACATTGCAGAAGCTTAACGAAACAAAGCCATAGCGAATGCATTCATTTTTCACCAGGATCTTACATTGACGATGGTCGAGTCTCAGCCTTCTCCAGCACATCCCAAAGATTCTCAATGGAGCTAAGATTTGGACTCTGTGGTGGCCGATTCATGTGTGAAAATTATGTCTCCTGCTCCCTGAACCGCTCTTTCACAATCTGAGCCCGACAAATCCTGGTACTGTCATCTTGGAATGTGCCAGAATACGGAAGAAAAAATCCACTGATGGAATAACCTGGTCATTCAGTATATTCAGGTTCACTGATCTCATTCTCTGAGCACACACTGCTGCTGAACCTGGACCTGACCAACTGCAGCAACCTCGGACCTGTTTGTTTAGTTAAATCCAGGTGGTGACCTCTTTTTTTTCAGCCAGGCAGTGTATTTGTTTAATGCTCTGCTGTGAAACACCCCAGGCAAAGCAATAACATGGCACACCTCCCATCAGAAAAGTTCCAGAGTGCACCTTTACCAGAATGATAAACTGAGCCCGTCTGTAATTGTCGTCCTTCCGCGAGTCCAGTCCCGTGAGTGAGTGATGGGCCGAGGGTCTGCGGGGGTAAATGTGTGTGCGGCCGCGATAACTGTGTCTGATTGAACAGACTCCGCTCCCGTTTCATATGTCACTGTCAGAAAAGGCCCGAGGAGGTCTGCGGGCCCCGACACTCGTCCCGTAGACTTTACTGTACAGCGTGGAGGGGAAGAGCCGTCCAGCGCTAGAGAAGGAAGCACATTTACAGCCGCCATAAATCAGACACCTGGTTTAGAAGCTTCTGATGGGAAACGGATGGAGTTTGATGATTAATGGAGTCTTCAAATGTGGCCGTGCAGAAAAAAAAAAACTCAGAATAGAAAGATTATCTACGTTAAGCCATTTATTATTATTGTATTTTTCCCATTTCTGATGATTAAATTGGACTTGGGGAGTAAATCGAGTTAGAATGTATTGAATTTGAGCCGTCGCTTTTGCTATTTGAGTTGGAGCTATTATCAAATCGTGAAGGCTACGGTCGTTTAGATAGTAGAACAAATATCCTGTAATTTTTATAGAGGAATCTTCTACAAACGTGGTCTAAAATTCATCAACAGCTCATATTTCAGTCTTCTCTATGTTAATCCACTATTTTCTGATCATGTTTCTTCATCACAGACATACCCGGAGTTGTGTTTTGTTTCATTCACACATGTTTGACGCACAAATCCTGCATATTTAGGCCAGAGTTCTTCTCTCAAATTGAAAAAAATGTCATGTGTCATGTCATGTGGTAATACTGGAAGAGCTTCACTGTGGAAAGCCAAGGCCCAGTATCGGAGGAAGATGGAGCTGCAACTCCAGAATCAGAACATCCAGGGTGTGGAGAAGCCTGAAAACCATCTCAGGCTTCAAAACGCCCCTGTCCAGGCGGAGGGTGACCTGCAGTGGGCTAATGATTTGAACCAACACTTTCTGAGGTTTGATCAAGCACCCACCCCTCCCCCGCACAGTTGCACACCACCACCTCCATGAATGGACAGACAGCTGCTACTGTTCACACCTCTGCACCTCTTCACACCTCTGCTCCAGCTCTGAGACTCTCACTACTGCAGAGGGAGGCACCCCTCCCCCCAGCACATCACCCCCTGCCCAGCTCTGTCCCTTCACTACAGCCCAGGTGAGGGGAGAGCTGAAGAAGATCCAAGGCGAGGAAGGCAGCGGGACCAGACAACATTAGCTCCAGGCTCCTGAGATCCTGCGCAGATGAGCTGTGTGGAGTCATGGGGCATGTCTTCAACATGAGCCTAAGGCTGAGGACGGTACCACAGCAGTGGAAGACCTCCTGTGTGGTACCGGTGCCAAAGACACACGCACGCCAAGGACCTCAGCAGCTTCAGGCCGGTGGCTCTCACATCACATCTGATGAAGACACTGGAGAGACCTCCGCTCCACCGTGAGCTCAGCAATGGACCCGCTGCAGTTTGCATATCGGCCTGGCATCGGAGTGGAGGACGCCGTCATCTTCCTGTTACACCGCTCCCTCTCTCACTTGGAGAAGCCCGGCAGCACTGTGAGGATTCTGTTCTTTGACTTCTCCAGTGCCTTCAACACCATCCAGCCGCTGCTTCTGGGGGACAAGCTGGAGGCAGCCGGGGTGGACTGCGACCTGGCAGACTGGATCCTGGACTACCCCTCACAAACCGGCCCCAGTTTGTGAGGGACCCGGGACTGTGTGTCTGATGTTCTGACCTGCAGTGTAGGGCGCCCCAGGGCACTGTCCTGGCGCCCTTCCTCTTCACCCTCTACACTGCAGATTTCAGGCACAACACGGACAGCTGAGTCCTGCAGAAGTTCTCTGATGACTCTGCCATTATCGGACTCATCACGGACGACGATGACCCAGAGTACAGGGGACTAACGCAGGACTTTGTGGACTGGTGTCAGCGGAACCACCTTCTCATCAACGCCGCGAAGACCAAGGAGATGGTGGTGGACTTCCAGCAGACGCCGCCTCCACTGCCCCCCCACCAGTGAACATCCAGGGAAGGGACATTGAGAGAGTGGACTCATACAAGTACCTGGGTGTTCATCTGAACAACAAACTGGACTGGACTCACCACACAGATGCACTGTACAGGAAGGGTCAGAGCAGGCTCTACCTCCTGAGGAGACTCAGGTCCTTTGGAGTGAAGGGGCCCCTCCTGAGGACCTTCTACGACTCTGTGGTGGCATCAGCCATCCTGTACGGTGTGGTCTGCTGGAGCAGCAGCATCACAGAGAGGGACAAGAGGAGACTGGACAAAGTCATCAGGAAGTCCAGCTCTGTCCTGGGCTGTGCCTTGGATTCGGTGCAAGAGGTGGGGGACAGAAGGGTCCTGGCCAGATTCACTTCTATGCTGGACCTGGAGTCTCACCCTCTTCAGGGCGCCCTGTCTGCTCTGGAGAGCAGCTTCAGTGACAGACTGATCCACCCTCGCTGTGTGAAGGAGAGGTTCCGCAGGTCTTTCCTTCCTGCTGCTGTCAGACTTTACAATGAACACTGCTAACTCTGCTGCCTGTGCAATACTGGGACCCTGTGCAATAATGTAAGATAGTAATTTATTGTATATATAGTTTTTAGATTGCAATTTATTGTATATATTGTTGTAAGATACCAATTTATATGATGCATAGTTTTTATAATCCTTATCTTTTTAGATTCTTATAGTGTTTGTCTATTTTTTAACTTAACTGTACTTCTATTGCTGCTACTGTTTCTTGCTGTTCTCTTTACTGTGCGTTGCAACACTGAAATTTCCCCATTGTGGGACAAATAAAGGATATCTTATCTTATCTTTTATACTCCACACACCTTCACTAGAATCATTTGGATGATTTCAGACACGGAATTTCCAATCTTTACTAAACAAAAGGTAAAAGGAGCTGTTAACTTGAAAACTACAGCTTCATGACATCACATGGAGCTTTGGAGATGTAAACAGACTATAATAGACCTTTTTCACAAGGGCCGGAAGTGCCGCGACGGAGCATAAACGTCACTTCCGGTCACTGCTTTTTTACGGCAAAATCCCTGTGGAAAAGTGTGTCATATTTTTCACCATCTTCACAAATCTGTCCCAACACCAAATCTTCATCCAACAAGGTCGACAAAGGACAGATTCTGTCCTGAGTCATGATCATTGACTTCAGAAAGAACAGTCAGAGTCAAAGCGTGACCCCAATCAAAGGTGAGACTGTGGAGCAGGTCACCACATATAAATATCTCTGTCATTGACTCGAGTTTCACCTTTGAAGCTCATTGTGAGGCAGTCTGTAAGAAGGGGCACCAGCGCCTGTACTGTCTGAGGAAACTCGCTGTTTTTAATGTTGATCGCACTCTTATGTCTTTGTTTTATCGTGCTTTTATTGAGTCCATTTTATCTTTTTCTTTGGTGTCTTGGTTTGGGTCAGTGACGATCAAGAACAAAAACTCTCTAAATCGGATAGTTGAATGGGCAGGTGAGCTGACTGGACAATCACAGCTGAGCCTGGACTCACTGTATGCAGGACAGTTACAGCGGCTCAGCTCTAGTGTCAGCCGGGACCAGTCCCACCCTCTGAACTATCTGTTTCGGCTCATGCATCTGGTCTGAGGTTTTCCGTCCTTAAGTGTAGAACAAAGAGATTTAAAAACAGCTTTGTTCCTGCAGCGTTATCCATGTTGAAGAAAAATAAGCGCCACTGAGAACAATTCATTCTATTGCACTTTTAATTTGTGGTTGTCTTTTGCTGTTGTCTATTTATTTATATTGTACTGTATTATGTGCACGGATGTGTGGTATGAGGATGCCTCTTTTCGTCTGTACTGCAAACCTAATTTACCTACGGGTACGAATAAAGAAACCTGAACCTGAACCTGTCCGTGAAGAATTTATCCACAACGATCAAGGGAAGAAAGACGAAAACTTAAAGGAAACAACGACGAGCATCAGTGAAACGACTGAGCAACACTAACGTTATGGTCCTGAAGAAAACAGAAGGAACTTGTTCATTCAGACTGACTCTAGAATTAAAATTAAAATCAATTTCGTGTGTCGATATTAACATAAACAGAGAGATTTGTGCAGTTTAAACGCTAGAGATGTTCACAGATGAAATGTCGACCATTTAAACTGCACAAAACTCTCAGTTGATGCTAATATCACTCATTATTCGTCTTTAAGTTTTCGTCTTTCTTCCCTTGATCGTTGTGGATAAATTCTTCATGGACAGAATCTGTTCTTTGTCGACCTTGTTGGATGAAGATTTGGTGTTGGGGCAGATTTATGAAGCTGGTGGAGAATACACGACACTTTTCACACTATTTTGCCATAGAAAAGCACTGATCGGAAGTTGCGCGACTCAATATCGCGGCCACTTCCTGCCGTTATGAAAAAGGTCGATAATCCAGGATTGCTCAAACATGTGACTGAAACAAAACACAACTCCAGGTATGTTTTAGATGAAGTAACAATATTCTAGCATGACTTAAAGCTCAGTTTTACAGAATACACAGCCTTTAACCAATTGAAAGTACATTTTCTTCTTTTTTTCCCCCCCATAACCGTGCAGCCCTTAGTGGATGGTTGTTTCTCCATCTCCTGGGTGGGAAACAGTACTCTTGTCAAAATCGGCCCAATCAGCGCATTTACACTGTTGTGGTCAATCTATACACATGTCCCTAATGTATTTCCCACACTGTAAACCCAAATAAGTTACCAGAACCACAAAAATTGAGTATATTACTAACTTTATTCGTACTAATATTATTTTAGGTCCTTATGCACTGCAGATTTTTTTAATGACTGTAATGAAACGGATACCGCTGCTACTTTTTCACACCTCGGGATACCGTATTACCGCTCAGCCCTAGTTCCCAGGGTACTTGGTCCATTTGTCATTCATTCTTTGTTAGCTCAACCCTCGGTCAGCCCCATAACAGCAGCCACATACACGATATTGACCGTATTGTGAATGTGTCATTTTTAAGTGCTCATTTATTGGGCCTGAAGCACTTTTATTCCGGTGCTTTCGGTGGAGCATTAGTGTTATTGGATTGTACCTTCAGTTGAATATGGACTATGGATTATGGTCTGTGGACACTTTCACTCTTAACCGGCCTCTTAGGGGTTGGTGTGAGTTTCACGCATAGATTTATTGTCTTATTTCTTTTTTGTTCTCTTTCTTGTTACCACGTGCGACTCTGTGCCTTGTCCGTCACAGAATGTTCCACAGTACGGCATTTGTATGTGTCTATCAAACAGTTATTTAATCACAGGTGTTTTTATTGCACAAAGAAGTACCATGAAATATATGGAATCTTACAGAGAGTGTGCTCGCCTCTCCATAGTTTTGACTTGTAAAATAGCCTGTTGGCGCCACCTACTTGTCTCTGTGTACATAAAACTTTGATAAAAGGAATATCTTAGAACATTTTTAAGTAAAGCAATAAAAAAAACATTTGAAGACATCATATCCTCTGGAAATGTTACACAGTGCACCTTTAAAGATGCATTGTGTAACTTGACTATTACTGTTTTGTAGTGCTGTAAAAATTATTGAGCTATTAGTGCGTCAACTCGAAACTATTTCAATGCCGTACATTTTTTTAAATCACAAGATTAACGCTCTTTGTGACCCAGAGAAGTATTTTTTTCATAAGCTGTGGCCACTGCTGTAGAAAAACTACATAAAAGTATTAAAATGATGATTCAAGGGACAAAAAATGTGCGATTCATTTGTAATTAATCGGGAGTTAATTATGACATTCATGAGATTAATCACGATTAAATATTTTAACCGAATGACATCAGAAATAAACTTAAAAGTAATCCCGATGGAGACGGGTAAACGGTCAGATCTATGGAAAAGCGAGCCTGAACATGTAAGAATTCAGTTTTTTTAAAGGTATTTTTGAGCTGTAAAACACCTGTAAGTGAACAAATGCAAGAGAGATATGTTTAATACCCTGTTGTGGAACATTTCAGGCAAGAAATAACACATCCATGGACATAAGTATTGCGGATCTTACATTTTAGAAGTTACGCAGTGCAGCTTTAACTCTCTCTCTCCTCCACAGCTTCTCCCTCATCCTGCAGCTTCTCCGTCCAAGGAAATAAGACTCTGCAAAGCAAGTCCCTCATCAACTCATACTACTCAGGTAAACCCAAAGATTCAATGTATGAGATCTGACTGTAGTTTAATCTGGAAACGCCTTTAAAACAACATATTTTTTGTTTCTCTTCTGCTATGTTTACATACAGTGTCCAAAGAGCCTGTTCCAGCCACCACCTCGATCGGTAAGACTTCTGCTTCTGCTTCTTCTGATTTTTACTTCACGACCGTTACGTTTCCTTTACTAGGGGAGAAGGGAAGTAACAATAAAATCCAAGATGTTGATGGTTTAAGAAAAAAAGTGATTTATTTATTTACAGTGTAAGTGAATTGAAAAAAAGAATAGTGGTGGTGTAACATGTGATTCATCAGCCGGTTTCACTTCATGGAAACCGTCTGATCTCGCAGCATTAGGATTCGTTCGCTCGATGGTAGGCGGGTACTTTTTTTATTTAACCAATCGCTGCTGTTTGGTGGTGACGCCTGTAATGTCAAAGTAATCGCGGCACAACAACAAACAAAGCAGAGAGTGAACATGTCTGTCAACGAGCACTGTCGTTTCTGCGTGGTGAACTTGCAAATTAAAGGTATGATTAAAAATGCGAAATTATTATTTGACAAAGGAAGTCCAAAGCAGGATAGCGTCTGCAGTCTGCTATCGCGAGTCGGGTTGGTTCTGGCCAACACACCGCTTCACTGACCGACCGGCGTGACAACTACAACTGGAAACCGCCGAGTGTATTCTGATTCCTGACTACAGGCCCGTAGCCAGACTTCCAAGGGGGTGGGTTGTTTTTAAGCCAAAAGTGACCTTTTATACGGGTGCCTTTGCGGCGTAAGCTAAGGACCGCCCACTTATGCCTGTGACGTCGCGGCTAGACGCCGAAGAAAGAGTGCGCGATAGGGTATAAATAGGTAGCTCCCAGGCGCCACAGTGTCTTCTGATCCCATTCGTGATTAGCCCACTTAGGTAAGCGAGCATCGGCGAGCTGAGCACCGTCAAACAGGTCTAGTTACGAATAAAGAAGTTAGATTGTACCTGCTGAGTCGTGTCATTACATCTGGAGTACCTTGCCTATCATTGAGCATAGTTCCCGGACAATACAGGACCCTAAAACACAATTATTTCACTGTTTTTGGGTGAAAATCTTTAATTTCAATATGCAACCAGCTCGTTTGTATCCTCAATTCACTAATAAAGTGTCATCAAGTAACACTCCTGTTATATTTTACACAATGTTTTTTTTGGAAAAAGGTGACCCCAGTCTCAGGGGGGGTCGTCCGACTCCCTCGACCCCCCCTGGCTACGGGCCTGACTAGTCGCTGGAGAGAAATTAAATTGAACGGAGGCACTAGGGGTGTTAAACAAAAACGAATTACCAAACTAAACAGCCCTAACTAATTACAACAAAAGAAGAACCTAACTAAAGTTGTACTAAATCATAAACAATAGTATCTCGAACAAAGTCAAATAACAAAGGCATCAGTGAGCATAATCAACACAAAACGAGACACAACAGAATGAAACAACAGAACCAAACAGAACAGAAGTAACGAGCTGTAACAAGGGTGATCCAGCAACGAGCCTCTGTGGACTGGTGGGGGCCAAGGGTCCAGGCCTGGCTAATTCGGCGAACGTTAGACGCCCAGTTTCCGTTCCGTGTCTGACGCTCGCGGACCGTATTTACATATGACAAAACAAGGCACAAAAACAAAAGAGGCAACGGGAGCAAATGGGTGAAATACAAAAAGGGCCAAAGTCCGTAACAACATCTCCATCCATCCGTCTTCTTCCGATTTCTCCGGGAGCTGTTCGCTGCCCAGTCGTCTGCGCACTTGACCCCTATGAACCCCCCTGTCTCATCTCATCTCCAAATATTCAAAGACAGTTTTTATACACGTATCTCTTCATTACATCCAAATCCCAGAAGGAGCTTTCCCTGCTTTTTTAAGACACACACACCATTAAATGAGAAGTGATGCTTTGTTACGCTGCAAGCATAAAAATGTGCACACAAAATGGATACGGCTGGATTTGCTGAGGTAAATCTTTAAGTTATTTATGTGGATTCAACACAAAATCTGTGCATTTCAGCGTCACATATTTAGGCTTGATTTAGTGCAGTGCGTGTGGAAGTCTGTGGACAGTTTGCTGATGCACAAAGACAAAAAAACATGATGATATAATAAAGCTGAGACATGCTAAAGCAGGGGTGTCCAAACTTTTCACTAAGAGCCACATACGGAAGCACATTCATGGTGGAGGGTCATAGTGGTTAGAGCAGCCGGTCATTCAGAGAGATGCATTTTATACACGTCTGACAGAGCCAGCGTGCCGTTAAAGGGATAGTTGCAGATAACACATACTTTTTACATTTTGTTCAGTGGAAATGGGCAATTCCAGATGGGCTGAAATCCTCCAAATAATTCTAATGAATGAGCCGGGAGTGTTTTTCCACTTGAGAGAACTCAGCTTAAAGGGATATTTGTGTTTTTTACATGAATCTGTACGTCTCCGTCAGCAGAGTCGCATCAACACTGACTTACCTCCCGACAGCGTCTGAGCCGAGTTCTTCCCCGGTTTTGGTGCTGATGAAAGTGTCCGACAAGTTGGCTGGAGTCATGAAAATAAAGTACAATAAAGAAAGAACAATATGTGTTCAAAAGAGTGAGACATTTGCATCACAAAACATGAAGGGAAAAAAAGTCAGAGGTCATAATCTCTTGGTACTATTTTCTCTCCGGTCGTATCACTGCTCTGCCTCCAGGTGGCGCTGCGCCTGTTTCACTGTGTTTCCTGCTCGGAAAGTTCAGGACAACATGTGTGACGACGACAGCGACGGTGAAGACATGACCTTTAGCACAGAGCCAAGGGGAGATCTTTATGAACCCGAATATACTGAAGCCCAAATTCAGCAGATGGAGTCAGAACAGCAGAGAGAGAAACAGGAGGGACAGAGGGACAAGAACCTGAAGAACCTGGAGTTTTGTTGTTCCAGGAGAATCACAAGTCTGCACCATTTTTATATATATTCTTCTATATCACATATAGACTTGTATACTTATGGCTGTAGCTCTCACGTTAGCTCTATCGCATCACAGTGCCATTGGTCTGAGCACGTAAACACTGCCGAACTACTGAAAAAAGTGTTGGATTCATGAGCGGCTTCACCTGGAGGCAGCGCAGTGATACGACCGGAGAGAAAATAGTACCAAGAGATTATGAGGTCTGACTTTTTCCCTGTTCACGTTTTGTGATGCAAACATATCACTCTTTTGAACGCATATTGTTTTGAGAAGAAAAACGCTTCATTTTTGTGACTTCAGCCAACTTGCCGGACACTTTCATCAGCACCAAAACCGGGGAAGAACTCGGCTCAGACGCTGCCGGGAGGTAAGTCAGTGTTGATGCGACACTGCTGACGGGGACGTACAGATTCATGTTAAAAAACCCAAACTATCCCTTTAAAAATGCTTGGAACATTCATTTTACGTCAGAAACTCAATGCAATGTGAAGATATTGAGGTTATAGTGGAAGAAATACTTAAATTTGCCATAAAAATATGATCATTTAGGCCAACAAAAATAGGTCTGAGGGACATTCCTGTTCTAAAGCAGATTCTAAATACAATGTGATGATTTAGGCCTTGTCCACACGTAGCCGGGTATCTGATAAACCGAAGATGTTTTGCTGCGTTTTGACCTGTCATCCACACGAACACGCATCAAAAACGAGTATTCAGGGAAAACTCCGGCCAAAGTGAAGATTTTTGAAAACTCCGTTTATGCCTGTTTGTGTGGACAGAGATAACTGGGGTTTTGCGTTTTAAAACGTCACTGTCTGCGCCAAAAAATATGAATCTGCCCTGACGTCAAACGTGCGACATTTGTTTAGGCGACTGCAATAGCCAAAGCCAAAGCAGCAGACTGTGGATCGGAGTTGTTTCTTGAGAGCTGTGTGTGTGTTGAGAGCAGAATTGCTCCTAAACTGTGTTTAGGAGCAATTCTGACTCCGAGTCTGTCCAGACAGAGGAGCTCGGCGCCATGTTTTCTGTTGTTTAAGTTTAGGCGGAAGTGACAGTGAAGTGATGGAAATAACGGCATCTACAGGTTTGGAATGTGTATGAATGTGGTTGAAAACGCAGATGTTCGGTTATGTGTGGAAGGTATTTTTTTCAAGACGAGGTGGTGTGGATAAAACTATTTTTATAAACGGAGGGGGGAAATGTTCGGTTTTAAAAATACCCGGCTACGTGTGTACATGGCCTTATTAAACAGATGTTCTTAAAACTGATGATTCTATAAATGAGATATTCTCAAAAATACAACGATTTTATAAAATGGATCAATAAAATATGATGAGTGTACAAAACATATTCTAAAACATGACGAGGCAGAACGTGGTCGGACGCTTGAGCTCTTTCATAAATCAGACTCACAGATTTGAGACGTCAGCTCCATCTGTTTGACACGGTTACACACTAAAGCTTTAATCAGCACAGGAGCACGGATACAAGACTGATCACACAAATGTTCTGTTGTTTCGTATCACTACTCACATTTACATTCGCACTTGTTTAAATACCCGTGTTTGGAAAGTTTAAAGTGATTTACAAAGAAAAACACTGAACAAAAACCAGCGGGAGCATTCTTGTTGTACACTGCGCGGATAGAAATTAGGCAAAAAGACAAAAAAGTTAGATATTGAGAAGTCAAAATTTTCCTTTTTCTATTTTAATCAGTGCAATTTAACACAAAAATAGGTCCAATTTCTGCCTCCAGAGCCTGAACTCCTCCAAACAAATGCTTTCACTGACTTGGCTCAACCTCTCGATTAAAATTACCCAAGCTGATAATTGATGTAAGAAATTGCAAAAGTTCCATTAATTGCACAATCCTCGTGGAAACAGTGTACATCCCCAACAGCCTCCGTGAAGACAGAAATAAGAGTTACAAAGACGATGATATAGAGGATTGTTTCAGTCCAGGGTCGTATCTTGTGGGATGGTACAAGTACATATACGGTCTGAACCAATCTGTCCCCGCTGTGCCGTTTAAAAGCGTTGCCAGTGTTGGTAATGTCTGTAATCTTTGCCTCATTACAGCAGCACAGAGGGAAGTGGGGGAAAATTATATATAGGTATACTGTAAATAAAGCTTTGGAGCCTCACTATGCAAGTACAGACCAGTAGAAGCGCAAGAATACAGAATTTTAGATGGGCCGTGACAGAACTGGCACTCGGCACAGTGGTGCGCCCCTCTTACACATGCACACCCGTCAGCCTTTTTAGTTTTCCCTGCGTTCCTCATTTGGTTTCCCTCCCATTACGCAGCAGACCAATGTCTATCTCATGCACTAACCTACAGTCGTGACCAAAAGTTTTGAGAATGACACAAATATTAATTTTGGTAATAGAACGTCCTCCGAGAGCAACTTCTCCCAACCATCCAAGAGCAGTTTGGTGATGAACAAAACCTTTTCCAGCAGGATGGACCTCGCCATAAAGCAAACGTAATAACTAAATGGCTCGGGGAACAAAACGTTTTTTAGGTTTTAAAAAAGATTTTAGGTCTATGGCCACGAAACTCCCCAGATCTTAATCCCACTGAGAACTTGTGGTCAATCCTCAAGAAGCGGTGGACAAAAAAAAAAACACAAATTGTGGCCATACCGGCTCGTCAAAGCCAAAGCCTGATCCCGTCAGATCTCAGAAGCTCAGCAGGGCCGGGCCTGGTTAGTACTTGGATGGGAGACCACTGGGAATTCCAGGTGCCACACCCTGGTCGTCGTTGAAAATGAGAATTAGTTCTCAACCGACCTACCTGGTAAAATAAAGGTTAAATAAAATAAAAAATAAAAAAAACAACAAATTCTGACAAAGCAATAACTATGCAAGAATGCACGACCATCAGTCAGGATTTGGTCCAGAAGTTGATGCCAGGGAGATCTGAAAAAGAAGGGTTTTGAAAAAGAAGGGTCAACACTGCAAATATTGACTTGGTGCATGAACTCATGAAGCTTTTGATACTTGAAATGAAATGCTTGTAATTGTATTTCAGTAAACCATAAAAACATGTGAGAAAACACCTAAAAACAATGAAGCAGCAAAACCTGTGAAAATGTCATATTTGTGTCAGTCTCAAAACTTTTGGCCACGACTGTAAACCCCCTGCGTCTCTCACCTGAGGCCCGAGTGTCCACGGCTGCAGTATTAAATGTTTCTTATGTTACCACTTTCTGCACAGAGCAGGATGCACATGTGTCTGTATATGCACTGTACATTTACTATACGCCACTGAACAAAGCTCTTCTGACCGCCAAGAAAGCAGCACATACGAGGCGAGATTGGGGGCAAGAAACGGCCCAAAAGCTTCACTGATGATGACACCGAGGTTTGGTGGCTGTAGGTTTAGTGTATTGTTGAAAATAGTCCATGTCAAACTGAAAATGAGGCGACAAGTTTGGTTTAAAAACAACTATTTCTGTTTTGGACTCATTCAAATTAAAAATAAATTCATAGTCAATCAAGCCTCGACCTCATCTAGACATTTCAGCAGAGGCGCCAGGAGCTGTTATTATTGATTTGATGTTCTCGAGTGGTAAATACATTCATATTTACACTCATGGGGTTTACAGATTGTGCGGAGTTTCTGCGTTGGAAATGCAGAGAGGCTAGGACAGCTGTTAGCATGCGTTAGCTTTGATGTGATGTAAATCCGGCGGATCAGGAGAGCGGAGCTGCGTTTATGAGCAAACACGTTTAGCTGTAAAAATCCATTTCCTCCACTCGATGTGTTAAAGGTTGTGTCACGTCAGCTTTTCACGGGGACAAGGACAGGCCTGCAGGATCTGGAGCCTCAGCAGCAGAGACCCAGAGCCAGAGCCAGACCCAGAGCGATACTCCGATACTCAGAGTAAACGGGGGGTCAGAGGTCAGGCTCAGGCTCACAGAGAACACCGACTTTTACCTTTAGGTCAGTGGAGATGGACAAGGCTGAAATCATCAAAATTAGGTCAGGTCTAAATTAGGTCTGAACTAGCTCTAAACCAGGTCTGAACCAGGTCTGAACCAGGTCTAAACGAGGACTGAACTAGGTCTAAACCAGGCCTGAACCAGGACTGAACCAGGTCTAAATCAGGTCCAAACCAGATCCAAACCAGGATTGAATAAAAACTAAATTAGGTCTGAACCAGGTCTAAACCGTGTTTGAACCAGGTTTGAACCAGGTCTAAAGCTGGAATGAACTAGGTCTAAACCAGGACTGAACTAGGTCTAAACCAGGTCTAAATCAGGTCCAAACCAGGATTGAATCAGAACTAAATTAGGTCTGAACCAGGTGTAAACCATGTTTGAACCAGGTTTGAACCAGGTCTAAAACAGGACTGAATTAGGTCTAAACCAGGACTAAACTAGGTCTAAACCAGGACTGAATTAGGTCTAAACTGAGTCTAAACCAGGACTGAACTAGGTCTAAACCAGGACTGAATTAGGTCTAAACTGAGTCTAAACCAGGACTGAACTGGGTCTAAACCAGGACTCTTTTTATGTTTATCCTTTGAAAATACCAGATTACGTTATGTCCTTCAAACTATTTACTTCAATTCTTGGAGCACCACGTTGTACTAATATTATTTTTGTCGTACTTTTTGGCTACTCTGCCCACCTCTGGTTATGGGAAGGCAGCGCTGAGTTTAGAAAGGTTCCTGCGTCTCAGTTCTTGAATACCCCACGCTCTTTTCTTTCTTCTCCAGTTCATGTGACGTAAACCACTTCTCACAGATACGGGGGAAAAGCCTTGAATTCTGGCTGTTGCATTTTCATGTCATTTCTAAGTCAATTTCACCCTGTTTTTCCCCCACACGTTACTGAAGGCCAATTACCTCTCCCAGTCTGGTTGAGCATAGTATTATTCCTGCACAGTTAAGTGATTATGGATAATAGCAGCCATTTGGTTTGGTCATAATGTGGAGCTGTGGATAAGTGAAGGTGAGAACAGGAGGAGAGAGACATTTTATTTAGTTTTTTTGTTCCGCCTGAGGGAGTAATGTACTTTTCAGACATCACTGGACACTCAACACTGGCTCACAATTTCTGACAATTATCACGTTGTCGACGGGTACAGTCCGACCTCGCTGGGACTGAAGCTGAATCGCAGGAATCTAAGCGAGGGATGTGTCGATACAGCTTTTTCTGTGTTTACCGATACCTTACATCAACCGATATCAGGGTAGAAACTGAAAACATTATTTACAGCGGCCCCTCGTTTATCGCAGGGGTTACGTTCTAATAATAACCCGCAATAGGTGAAATTTGCAAAGGCTGTAAAACACCTCCACGATCTAAACTGAGGAGCGGACGGGGGGTGAAAAACATATTTATGGGAGGTTGTTGGTGCTGTTTTTTATTCTTCTAAACAGACATGCCAGAACACAATGCTCATTCATACATTATAAAACAAAAAAAGCATGCAAAATTGTACTAAAAAAATCGGCGAAACAGTGAGGCCGCGAATGGTGAACCGCATTATAATGAGAGACGATTGTATTTCCTTTAAACACAAACGGCCTATGGTAACAATTACCCAAATGTGTTTTGTAACTGTTATTTATCGTTTAAAGTATCTACAGTACAGCTTTGTAAATTTTACAAGGTGTTTTGAGCCAATATTGCCCACTAAAGCGTATTATTCCACCAGTTTTCAGATCAAAATGCAGTTACTGTTATTTCTGTATTTTCTGGACTATAAGTCGCTCCGGAGTATAAGTTGAACCAGCCAAAAATGCACAATGAAGAAGAAAAAAAACATAAGTCGCACTGGACGATAAGTCACATTTTTGGGGGGAAAATTTATTTGATCAAACAACAGGCTGAACATGTGTCTGGTTTGTTCACGTCACATATGAACAGTTATTCACAAAACTAGAGCAGAAACAACAGAACAAGTTTACCAAACTCTCCATCTCACTCCAAATCACTAAATCCACTGAATTCTTCATCCTCGGTGTCACTTCTGAGCAACTCCACCAACTCCAGATAAATCCAGCTTTAAGCCGCGATGAGCTTTTTTGTTTTCTTCATTGCAGTTCGAGTTTCCTCCACTTTTCTCCATCAAACACACGTTTTTCGCTCACTCTTTTTCGCTCAAACTTTCTTTCTGCTGCTCGATTTCCGTTTTCAGCTGCAGATTTCACAACTTTGTGCAGGAGACATGCGCAGTAGAGTGAGAAGTGACAGTGGTGCAGGAGTAATCACACGATATGAGTAGCAGACACTGGCACACAAGCCTAGAGCGCCCCCTCATGGCCGTCAGTGTGAAAATATATAAGTCGCACCTGAGTATAAGTCGCAGGAAACACCCAAACCATGAAAAAAGCCCAACTTATAGTACAAAAAATCTGGTAATACAGTTATACTATACCAAAATATTCTGTTAAAGCGTTCATTCTTCCCTAGATCCGATCTGTCACTTGACTTTGTAGTGTCACCTCTAAATAGATATGATTAAGTTTAATCCTGTGGAATATCTGATGTAAAGACAAACAGGTGACAGACTCTTCACCACAAAAGTTACAGAGTGCACCTTTAACTTTTACTAAATGATCCAACATGAGAAACTGTGGCTTAATAAAGATTTTCTAAATAACTTTTTTTCTGTCAAAGGACTACATGTGAACACTAGCCTCTTCGGGCTAGTGAAGCTATGTGCACTAATGAATATACGGCAGATTCATATCTTTAATTTACTGTTTTATTTGGCAAAAGACAACAGTAAAGCATGCAATTATTCCACTGAAAATCCCCTCCGTCTTGGATAATTATCTCCACTGCACCACCCGGAGAAGACAAAAACAAACACTCACTCTGAGAACATAAAATTCTTCTTCACTGGATTATAAGTGTATTAAAGTCTCTCCTACAATACGGGCCGCCATATAAAACCGCCGGTGCATAAACAGGCTCCATCAGTTTGACTTACAGGTGCTGCAAACTGCTGAGTCTTCCCCAAGTGTCACTAAATAAAGCCTGTGTGAGGAGGAGGTCAGACTGAAGGCTCCGAGCCAAAACATGAAGGACTGAGCACACAGACTGCACAGCTCAGCTCACAGCAGGCTCCATAAATCTGTACATTAGCATGGAGACATCTTCATCAGTGACAGGCCGGAGCCCAGGGACACATCAGGCTTAGAGCGTCTGACCTTGGATGGCCACAA
Organism: Odontamblyopus rebecca; assembly: GCA_030686955.1. Taxonomy (NCBI): domain Eukaryota; kingdom Metazoa; phylum Chordata; class Actinopteri; order Gobiiformes; family Gobiidae; genus Odontamblyopus; species Odontamblyopus rebecca. Next base: position 39,304,631 of record CM060656.1, on the reverse strand, counting down.
ACACACTGTACACACAAATAAGACCGCGGCGACTCGGGTACAGTGGTCAGAGGTACTGATAATCCTTGTTTGAGTTAATTGTTGATGTTCTAGACGTAGCAGCCAGGTAGCGGCAAGAGATGGTGACGCAAGTGGTATTCAAGGGGTGTCCCATTTCTTAAAGGAACATTCGTACCCCTCGGCAAGACAAAGACGTAGATAAAGGGGTGGGAGTAAGACAGAGTAATGGGACGCAGCCTAAATCAGATTTGGGTTTATTTAGATGACATTTCTTGCTATTTTGCCTCTTTACGTCATATTTAAAGACAGTCGGTCGGCCTAATGGGATTTTTGTATATGCTAGCCTGTAAAGAAAACTACCGCTATTAGCCTTTAGCGGTAAATGCGTGTGCGCTGCAATAATTAATGATCTGCTAAATACCGATAATTCACACCTCTGTTCAGTGGCTGGGGCTCAGAATATGCACTTCTACAGTATAAAAATGTGAGTCTGGAATCTCCCCGAGTTCAGATGAGTGTTTGATACACGGATTAGTCAGGGTTAGGGTGGCGTGGTCCGTCCGTATGAAACAAATATGGAAAAAATAAAGGATACAAATATCACAGGGGAAAAGCACTGCAAACTTCTGCAGTTTCAGTGATCAGTGAGGGAAGCACTAAACTCTGTTCATCTGAGGAGAGATAATTGATTTTGATTGTATTTGTAAATGAAAGATGACGGAAAGATGTATTTGTACACTTCTCCTGCATCACTGAAAAAGACAAATGTGACTGGACGGACACGTGTGGTCGAACTCGAGATACAAAGAAGGGAGTGGGGATCAGACCGATGTCCATTTGTATTAAAAAATATTGAAAGATATTATTCTGGATTTGTCAGGGAAACTAATACTACCCAGCAGAGTCCTACATGGGTCTGATTTTGACAAACCGCAGCCACCCTTACTCGTCACACCTCAATCACACCTGATCCGACCCACTATAAATACAAACTAACACCCCAACTATCAGACTTGAGTTTAGACGAAGTGTTGGCCACAACTTTATACTCCCCACTCATTATTTTATTTTTCAGCTCCTCTGAAGTCATTTTGAGCTGCAGGACGTCGCATGCGAGGTTTGCAAACGAAAGTGGAAGAGATTTTTGGGAAGGCGCGCGCATGCAGAGAAAAACATATGGATTTTTCATTTCATCATCTTGTAAAAACGGCATTTTTGCATTTCACTAAAATACAGCCCTGTTTTTTTGTAGCTCATGATGTTTTGCTTACGACCCGACCAGAACCCGCCTCCCACGCAGCACAACATTTTCACCCGTTCATTCAAATTTGTGGTTCACCTGTCGGGTATCCGCAGGTACCCGAACCCATGCTGGACTCTGCTACCCGGGTTTGTTACTAATGACTTTTTCCTTGTGTTGCAGACAGCAGCCAGGCGTCTCTGTCCCAGCCTTCTCTGACCCTCCAGAGTTTCCCATACGCAGGCTGTGAGTCTGTGGAGCTGTCCTACCAGAGTGGTACGTCCGTTATCCTTCTTTTTTCTGTTTCTTTCAGTTCAAAATGAGGCGTTATCCCAGTGTCACAATGTAAAACACAGTGTAAAAATCTGTATTAAAATGTAACCGAATCAAATGCACTAAAGTGATCTTATTCTGCCCGACTTTTGGCACGACAAAACCGTTTTTTAAATTTGTGTTGGCACTTCCCGTTAACCAGGAATCCTATTAATTTCAAAGTAGAATTTGCGAAAAGTCTCAAGAAAAAGAGAATATGATATGAAGTATGTTGATTTGTGTACATTTTTAATGTTCACATGCAATTTTCTGCAAGCTTCAGTAACGTTTAAACACTTCGTATGGCATATCGTCACAGCAAGCAACCGAAACCATCTCTTACTCTGCATCTAACTGACATCTTTCTCTCTGTACTGTATAATTAGTTGTTATTACATTACTGCTGTTGCACTGAAAAGACTGCACAGAAGCCAGTGCATTTCATATAATCTAAAGTGAAATGAGCAGTCTGCCTCATCGAGCTCTTTGTTCTCGTTTAATCTTCCCCCGTGCCTCTGTGCAGGTCAGTTCCAGTCTGGTCATATTCCTCCAGCCATTCGTGTGGCCGACCTCCTCCAACACATCACACAGATGAAGTGCGGCCAGGGCTACGGCTTCAAGGAGGAGTACGAGGTCAGACCGTGCGCTGCCGCTGCCGAGTTTATATAGAATTCAGCTCATTACACAACGCCTACATCAACACTTTCCACTGCTGTAGATACAGAAGCGTTTGGAGCGATTAAAGCGCTCTCTGCTCTTGAGCACATTTGCTTTGGCGGGTTTTAGAACTTACACGTGCGGAACATTTGTGGTGGGGGGTCCGCCGCCTGCTTGTTGAAATGTTATCCCTTAGTCTAGAATGTTCCACAGTAAACCTATTAAGACTGCGTCCCATTAATCTGTCCTACCCCTTCATCTTACCCCTACCCCTTGGTTTTGCGTTCATGAGGGCGACGGGCGTCTCAATTCTAATTTTGAACAAGGGCCACGATCCAGGGCTAAATACCCCTTCACTGCAAAAAAGGCCTATCAAAAAATAAGAAAAAAAATACAAATTTTGGGGTAAAAATGCCCTATTTTAAGTGAAATTATCTGCCAGTGCTGTAAGAAATTTTCACTTACCAAGTTTTCTTAAAACAAGACGAAATACAAATCTTGTTCTAAGCAGAAAACACGAGTTTCGAGTATTTATGGCAAGATTTTTCACCTTATTGGTTTGAGAAGGAAGTTAAAGAGGCTTAACCTGGACTGAGATAATGTAAAAAGTGCTTAGAATAAGTTGTAATATCGAGATAAGATAAATCAGGATGGAATATCTTCAAACAAGTTAAAAAAAACAAGGTAAAAAAAATCTTAAAATTGATCTTTTGAGATGAATCTGCTTAATTCAAGTCAGTTTAACTATGCTAGAAAATCCTTTTTTGTAGTGTTGAAACGAAGCTCTAGACCAGACTTGAAGTGAAGGGGTTCGTCCACAGGCTCAGGCAGGTGGGATCAGGACGGCAGCATCACCTCGACCAGCCAAGGAATCTCATAAATTTAAGTATTTTCAGCAATTAACAGTTTAACATGATTTACAGTTATGACGCTCATGTTCTGCGTTACTTTTAGTGAACTGTTGTTGCGGTTTTAATTTTCGTAATGTCTGTTTATCCGACACTATCATTGTCATGGAACGTTTAAACTAGCGAGTTATTTGTCGAGGTACCTGATAATCCTTGTTTGAGTTAATTGTTGATGTTCTAGACATAACAGCCAGATAGCCAGCAAGTGATGGTGACACAAGTGGTATTCGAGGGGTGTCCCATTTCTTAGAGGAACATTCGTGCCCCTCGGCAAGACAAAGACAGATAAAGGGGAAGGGGTAAGACAGAGTAATGGGACACAGCCTAAATATATCAGAAGAGACGAGCAGGTTACAGGACGACGCTACGTTACAGTTCAGATCTGTGGAGAGTCGTCTCTATTCACAGAGGGATTATTGTGTTTTTGAGCAACAGAAACACACGTAATGAAAACATCAGGGCTCCTAAAGTGTCTTTAAAAGTCTTAAAAGCATTTAATTTATGAATTTGAAAATAATACCTTAAAAACACATGAAAAAGTTTAACATTTTTATTTCTGGGTCTTAAAATGTGTGCAGTACGTAGCTTCTCTGTGTCACATTTCTCCTCTAAAGTTTAATTTGTCAATTTGCCATTATTTGGTTAAATAATGTCGCCTAAATAAAGAGCGGCAGAACCAATAATTGAGAACGTGCCGCAGCCGAGGGTCAAAATCCTCGAAACACGTCACTGAAGATCACACACTACAGCATCACAAACACACTGAGCAGAAGCCTAAAATCCAAGACAATCTCAGCAGAACACAAAGTTTTATTAAAGCTGTTATGTCGTTTTTTAACGTTGGTTTTACGTTACCGAGCGACACATTTCACGCTGGAGTTATGAGGAAGAGGCTTTACTCCCCAGATTCCTTTGTTAAATCAACACAAATTCAAGAACTTAGTTTTTCTTTGCCGGTAGCCACTATCTCGGCTTATATCTTTATCCAAACGGACGGTTGTATATTTGTGACGTTCGGCATTAAGGGGTTAAGATAACTTTACTTTCAATTAAATGATCTTGCTGCATGGACAGATCATTTCACTACTTTTAAATCATCTTTTGATAGATTTAAGTGTTAATATTTTACATTTTGGCCAAGCTTTTTTGCTGTTATGGAGTTAAAAATACTGCCGCAGACGTCACAATACTGGGAAATTTTAAGATGAGTGTTTTCTGCGTGCTCAAAGGGAGAGCCTTGTGAAGCAAAATACTACTCTAGGCATATTCATGATGACGTATGACAACATTATAACACGCTTAAAGGCTCCAAACAGCCCATTTCGCGTGACGTGTCCTTAATTGCGTGACTTTTCTCTGCATTTCACTGCGGCGCTTCTCTTAAATCCCACTTGTGCTTCTCCAGAGAGACATTTCATTTATACAGTGTGCCTCCTCCCTCCCCTCCTCACCTCTCTTTTCCTCTTTCCTCCATCACTCCTCAGAGCAGCTCCTCACAGACACATCCTGATCATTTCATGTGCGCTGGACCGTGAGCTCATTTTCCGTGGAAATTCTAAATCCCTTTGCGTTCCTCTTTTTCGCTCTTATCTCGCTCTCGTTTCATTTGTCTCCGGATAAAACATGGATTCTTGGAGTCCATAAGAAATATGTACATCTTCATCTACATTCCAGCTTCTGTTTGTCAGATCTCTGTGTGCAGTTTTGTCCCTGGGAGATGCTTTACCTTGTGTTTCCATTTGCCGTTGTCATTATGGTTTATATCCTTTTACACTGGCCAATGCCGCCAAACAAGACGACGCGTATAAGGCCTAAAATACTGTACATGCGGATGTGGAGTTACTGAAATCTCACTTTTTTAACCTTTTTTGGTTTGTATTTACGTCAAAATTCATCCTCTGCACATTTACGACATGTATTTAACTATTTTAATACACCTGATCATCCGTAAAATCAGACTTTAAAGCTCCTGTGTTACACAAAAATGACTCTTGTGAGATTTAAGCCATGTTACAGTGCAGTTACCGCATCGAAAACACACCGATGGAGTCGTGTTTTGTTCCATTCACACGTTTGAGTAACACTTTATTATTATTAGTCTGTCTACTGCAAAAATCCCCCTCCTTAAAAGTATAAAAATTCACTTTCATAATAATAATAATAATAATAATAATAATAATAATAATACATATAATACATTTTATTTATAAAGCGCTTTTCAAGACGCTCAAAGATGCTGTACAGAAAAAGTAAAATAAAACAATAAACAATCAAACAAACTTTTTTACTCCTCAAGAAATCTTAAAATAAGAAAATATATCCAGGCCTTTATACATCTCAAAATAAGATAAAATCACTTATTCTAAGCAATAATCTAATAATATTAATAATGAAAAACACTCATTCTAAAAATAAACTTGTTCTTGACTGTTTTATTCTTGGTTTCAGTTCATGAAATTCTTTATTTCCTTATTTTCAGACTAATTCCCACTTGGTCACATATTGACAAATTGCAGCATCTCCTAAAACTTAAATCGTTCCATGTTACAAACAGAAGATTCAGAGTATTTATATATATTATGGCTATTATTATTTGTATTTGTATCCGAATGATCTTCTTCTTCTTCTTCTTCTTCTTCTTCTTCTTCTTCTTCTTCTTCTTCTTCTTCGATACTGGACTTGGAAGTTCAGTCCAAGACTGACTGATTTAGATCCATAAAAAATGACTTAAACTCCATCTTAACTTATTATTTTATTATTATTTTGCTTGTTTTGTGCATTCGAATTAGTTCATAGATATAAAAACTAAAACCTTTTCTTGAAATAAACTCCATAATCTTACATAATTATCAGTCATTTAGTAAATATCCCTTAAAACAAGATAAATGAAATTTTTTGTCTAGATTTAAGAGAATAAATCTTGGTTAGTTTTATGAAATTTGCAGTGCATCTTCAAAGCTCAAAATGCTCTGTACCACCTTGTGACGTCATAAGGTGTTTGTTTTTTTAATTACCTGCTTCCTTTTACCTTTTGTTTAGAAGAGAAAGGCTATTCCAGGTCATCCTCCAGATGATTCTAGTGAAGGTGCGTGGAGTTTAAAAACACAGAGGAGCACTTCTGAAGCACTGCATGACATCACAAGGTGGAAGAGAGCATTTTCACTCTAAGAGCCTAAATATGCAAAAAGGGCAAAGTGACAGAAATGACTGATAAAGAGATATTTAAAAATGTATTGTACTCTTTTTTCAAATACAGTATGACAGAAAAGATCCACTGGCAGAAAAGATCCACTGGCAGAAAAGATCCACTGGCACGTCACATTTTCTTTTTTTTATTATTATCAGACTTTTTGGTGCATGTAAACAAATGCAAAACTAAAAATCAGATTATTATATTTATCAGATTTTTACTGATCACGTAAATGTGCGCAGTGAGTCATTCTGTTCAGCAACAGCATCTCTAAAGTACCTGTAAAATCCCTCTCTACATCTTTCGTTAATGTTTTCCTTCACACTTTCTTGAGAACAGTATTAAAATAGTGCTGCTTGATCTGGTCACCACAAACTAGCCTCAGGACACTGTGGAGATACATGATGAAAAGAATTCCTCTTTTTGTGTCCTTCCTCCATCACAGCGGGCGAGTGTCCCAGAAAAACCTTTTTAACATTTCTACCTAACGGTCTCACACCGGTGCAGTCTCGTCTTCCTCTCTGTTTGATTTGTTTTAAGTGAGTCAAGGACAAAGTGTTCACACTGAGCTGCTTTTATTACATTTGTGTAATTCACATCTCTCTACGACACAACTCCTTTTAGCCGAGTATTTCCTTCCAAACACATTTTAATCTCAACATGACATGTTTTGAATTGGAACATGTGCTTGTTCAGAGGCACAGACAATAATGGGCTTATTGCTTTTAATTAAGCGGCACGGTGGCTGAGTGGCAACACTCAGGCCTCACAGCAAGAAGGTTGCGGGTTCGATCCCCAGGTCACCTGGGCCTTTCTGTGTGGAGTTTGCATGTTCTCCCCGTGTCTGGATGGGTTTCCTCTGAGCTCCGGTTTCCCCCATCAACTCAAAAACATGCAGCACCTGAACTAACATCAAGGACCATGACATCCACCCTCCTGTGGGCTCACCACCTGCAGAGGGGTTCATAGGGGGTCAGGTGCTATGAGTATTGGGCAGCAAACTGCCCCCGCGACCCAGCTGGATTAAGCGGGAGAAGATGCATGGATGGATGCTTTTAATTATTAATGGGATAGTTCAGGTTTTTTGACATGAATCTGTACGTCTCCATCAGCAGAGTCGCATCAGCACTGACTTACCTCCCGACAGCGTCTGAGCCGAGTTCTTCCTCGGTTTTGGTGCTGATGAAAGTGTCCAGCAAGTTGGCTGGAGTCATGAAAATAAAGAGTTTTTTTTTTTCTCAAAACAATATGTGTTCAAAAGAGTGATACCACCAACCATGAAGTCAGACCTCATAATCATTTGGTACTATTTTCTCTCTGGTCGTATCACTGCGCTGCCTCCAGATGCAAACAAATGATGATTTTTATTTAAAAGTCCTCAAGCTTTAAGTCATGTTATAATGTTACCTCCTTAAAAACATACCCAAACTTGTGTTTTGTTTCATTCACATGTTTGACTAACCCACAGTGGAGCACCTGACATCACAAGGCAGAACAGAGTGTTTTCTGTTTGAGAGAAGAACTCAGCCTAAACATGCAGGGTTTGTGTGTTAATGGGATAGTTCAGGTTTTTTGACATGAATCTGTACGTCTCCATCAGCAGTGTCGCATCAGCACTGACTTACCTCCCGACAGCGTCTGAGCCAAGTTCTTCTCGGTTTTGGTGCTGATGAAAGTGTCCGGCAAGTTGGCTGGAGTCATGAAAATAAAGTACAATAAAGAAAGAACAATATGTGTTCAAAAGAGTGAGACATTTGCGTCACAAAACGTGAACGGGGAAAAAGTCATAGCTCATAATCTCTTGGTACTATTTTCTCTCCGGTCGTATCACTGCTGCCTCCAGGTGGCGCTGCGCCTGTTTCACTGTGTTTCCTGCTCGGAAAGTTCACGACAACATGTGTGACGACGACAGCGACGGTGAAGACATGGCCTTTAGCACAGAGCCAAGGGGAGATCTTTATGAACCCGAATATCCTGATGCCCAAATTCAGCAGATGGAGTCAGAACAGCAGAGAGAGAAACAGGAGGGACAGAGGGACGAGCTGAAGCTGGAGCCATGAGAGACGGAGTGACTGACAAATGGTGGTGCACTTGTTTTAAGTGTGAAGTAACAGACAGAGGTGGAGAGCTCCTGCTGCCACCAATGGGATCTCATCATGCCTCAGATGCAAGAGCTTTCAATGGATGAGGAGGCCAACGTGTAGCTTCTGTCTGCAGCACAAATCAAAACGACTTTCCTGCATTCAGCCAGATTTTTGTTGTTCCAGCCCGGAGAATCACAAGTCTGCACCATTTGTATATATATTCTTCTATAGCTTATACAAGCTTATATACTTATGGCTGTAGCTCTCACGTTCGCTCTCTGGCGTCGCGGTGGTCAAAAGTCTAAGCACGTAAACACTGACGAACTACTGAAAAAAGTGTTGGATTCGTGCGCGGCGCCACCTGGAGACAGCGCAGTGATACGACCGGAGAGATCACGAGCTCTGACTTTTTCATGGACAGTGCTTTTGTGATGCAAATGTGTCACTCTTTTGAACACATATTTATTTTCATGACTCCAGCCAACTTGCCGGACACTTTCATCAGCACCAAAACCGGGGAAGAACTCGGCTCAGACGCTGTCGGGAGGTAAGTCAGTGTTGATGCGACTCTGCTGACGGAGACGTACAGATTCATGTCAAAAAACCCAAACTATCCCTTTAAACTATAACGCAGAGGCATCTTCAGTCAACTATCATACATATAACCAAGTCCACTTTGTGTGGGAGCGCCCACAGCTTATGTAAATGTACAGACGCATAACCCTCCCACGATGCTCCCACCTCATGTCCAGAATATCTCTCTCCAACACAGGCAAGAGGAAAGTGTATCAAGCATCAGAGTCAAGTCAAAAACTCCAAAACTGAACATATAATTAAAGGGCCTGTATTACAGAAAATGACTCCTGTGAGCTTTAGGCCACGTCAGAGCTGTTCCCTCCCCAAAAACACACCTGGAGCTGTGTTTAGTTTCATGTTTGAGTAACACTTCATTATTAGTCTGTCTACTGCAAAAATCCCCCTTTTTAAAACTAGGAAACTCCACTTGTTTTAAGTTAAAACAACTAGAAACAAGTGTAATTATAAGTGAAATTGACTTACCAAGAAAATAAGAAAATATATCTAAGTCTTCATGAATCTCAAAATAAGATAAAATCACTTATTCTAAGCAATAATCTACTACTACTACTACTACTACTACTACTACTACTACTACTACTACTACTACTACTACTACTGCTACTGCTACTACTACTACTGCTGCTGCTGCTACTACTACTACTACTGCTACTACTACTACTACTGCTGCTGCTGCTGCTGCTACTACTACTACTACTACTACTACTACTACTACTACTACTACTACTACTACTACTGCTACTGCTACTACTACTACTACTGCTGCTGCTGCTACTACTACTACTACTACTACTACTACTACTACAGCCGCTGCCGCTGCTATATACTATTACTATACTACTACTATATACCATATTACTACTACCACCGCTGCCATACCACTACTACCACCGCCTACTACTACTACTACCGCCGCCGCTGCCACCACTATTACTACTACCATTATTATTACTGCTACCACCATTATTATTGCCGTTGCAGCAGCAGCACATTATTATTATTATTATTGCTGTTGTTAGCAGCAGCAGCAGCAGCAGCAGCAGCACTATTACTATTATTACTACTATTATTACTGCTGCTATTATGCTGTTGCTGTTGCTGCAGCATTACTACTATTATTACTACTACTGCTGCTACTACTACTACTACTACTACTACTACTACTACTACTACTAATAATAATAATAATAATAAAGCATAAAACACTAATTCTAAAAATAAATTAGGCTGAACATTCTTAAATCTAGAATATAAAGCTTGTTATTGACTGTTTTATTCTTGATTTTAGTTCATGAAATTCTTTATTTCCTTATTTTAAGACTAATTCCCACTTGGTCACATATGGACAAATTGCAGCATCTCCTAAAACTTTACATTTTTTAATCTTTCCATGTTGGAAACAGAAGGTTCAGAGAAACTGGACAATTTCAGTCCAAAATCGACTGATTTACCTCCATAAAAAATGACTTAAACTCCATCTTAACACTTGTTTTGTGCATTCAAACTAGTTTATTGATATAAAAACTAAAAACTTTTCCTGAAATAAACTCAATAATCTGACATATTTATCAGTCATTTAGTAAATATCCCTTAAAACAAGATATATGAGATTTTTTGTCTAGATTTAAAAGAATAAATCTTGGTTAGTTTTATGAAATTTGCAGTGAAACAATCTTTGGACATTGGAATTATAATGAACATTGTCCATTTTCCTCCATGGGAATGACAAATACTTTTACTGCATCGTGAGGTTTCAAAATGCCCCACAAATGCAACAGTAATTCACAGTCTTGTTTTCGCCGCCTCCTGACTGCGAGTGCAGAGTACTGCTCTTCCTCTTTGACTTTCTAACTCCTGCACTAAAGTCATGTCTTGATTTACAAGTGGCACCAGTCCCAGATCTCTCATTAGACCAAGACTCTCCTGTCCACGAATGAATCCTGAATGTTTGAAATGCCCAGACTTCCCGTATCAATTATACAGAACAGAGATGTGCCGGTCCAGCCAGGGGCAAAAGGCGTCATTATTTATTCAGTGCTTGTTTGAAGGAGGTTTTCTTTCTGTCTTTCTTTTAAACATGTGTTTGTTAAAGGTGCACTGCGTAAGTTTTCTAGTGGAGGAGGAGGTCAAAATATGGAAATGAACTTGATAATCACTAGGGCAGAATTAACGGGAGAATCAAGAGAATTAACGATCAATTATCTATTAATCATTAACTTTTTTATATTGAAATTATCATCATTATTATTACTATTACTAATCTGCATAAATAAACTCAACTCTACGACATATAAACCATCAGCACTACAGAGCCACATCAGTGTGAGATCAGAATGTGTTTAATGCAGCTTTAAACATTTGTTTATGTTTTATAGAAATTAAACTTAAAACCACATGGTTTATTTGCATAAACTGTAAACGCTGAAAAAAGCAGCTCTTTCCTTGTGCTGATGCTTCAGCTTCTGTGGGACTAAAGGACTCGACTCAGTGGAATATGAGTGTTCTCCCTGTGACAGAGGATGTTCTGCTGATGGTGAGTCTGTTCTGTGTGTATGTCGTGTTGGAGATGTTCATGTTTTCACAGGTCGTACGTGTGCAGGTTTAGTGCAGCTCTTTATTTAACATCATTTCACTTTATTTCTGTCGGTCACTTTATTTATTTTGCTTCTGTTGTGATGAAAAGACTGAAAAGTGTTTGTCTTTTGGACTCACTCGACTGTTGCAGTAACCGGGACACTGTGTAAACCTGCACCAGGACCAAACCGGGACACTCAAAAACCCGATCATACCCGGGACACTGATGTGCAGGTAAACGCACTCTGAGGAATATAGTGATCTCCAAGGAGCCAGAGCCGAGACGTGGGACTGTGAGGCTCCAGTGTTTGTGCTGTGAGCCGCAGCCTCGACTCCTTATGCTACAGACACCGACATTCAGTTTGTCCATTAAAAATGAACGTGATCAACTAAATTCTTAACGATCAATTATCAATTAGTCGACTAATCATGCCCATCCCTAGTAATCACAATTGAAACAGGTTAATGGTCAGAACTATGGAGAAACACGCCTGCACATTATGAAAATTTGTGTTTCTGAGGTATTTTTGCGCTATAAAAGACCTGTAATTGAACAAATGGAAGGCAGATATGTTTAATGCCCTACTGTGGAACATTCCAGTGCACCTTTAAAGAGTACAGCAGATTGTTCCGGCTCCGTTCTGTGCTGTTAGCCAATGCGTTTAACCCATTTAGAGCAAGGACACAACGTGGAAGCGCTCTCTTTATGGTAAACTGTGTGCGTCATTACAACATTGTCTTTGAACGCTGAAGTGTGGGGATTTATTTGGCAGAGCGGCTTGAACGGCCCATATGTGGATCGTCCATAATAAAATACAGTGTTATAGTGCTGTTAAATGAGTGTAATGTAAACCACTAAAGCCCAAAGCTCCGAGCTCAGCATAAGGACAGAGACTATTTAAGGGGCTCATTCCGCACATGCAGAGGTCGCTCACACGCTCCCCGCAGACAAGAACCATTACAGATAAAGACGACCCTTTGACTTTCTCATGTGTGACCCACATAGACGCATGATACAATCCGAAAACGCTGGACAGAGACAGACACCTGAACGCATCGCTCATTCAGATGGAAAATGGAGCAGGAGGAACATATGGAGCGCCGTTCTCTTTAAAGACTCATCTTTTCATCTGCTTGTCTTCATGGAGATGTTACTGCTTTGTCTAGAATGTTCTAGGATAGAGATTAAACCTGTCTATTTCAAGGGAGACAATGAATGAACGAGACAACTACATTATGGGTCAGATCTGTGGAGAGGTACACAAAGAGAATGATTGTATTTTTGAGCAATAGAAACACCCGTAATGGATAAATGCTTAGTAGATGTGTCAACTTAAGGCCAAATTATAGTTTTACATCGACGCACTCTGCCGCTGTTGCCTTGTCACCGTCGTTTTTGAATTATGGCTCTGCGTCGAAGTCTATGTGCCATCAAAACCGTCAAAATGCTGGGGGGGGGCGAAGTTTTAAACAAGCCTATGCACACTGCAGATGTATAATCTCTAAAAAGTTTAACATGAACATCCCCAATGAGACATACGCACAGAACAGACTCACCATCAGCAGAACATCCCTCTGTCACAGAGAGAACACTCATATTCCAGTCGTGTCCTTTAGTCTGACAAAAGCTGAAGCATCAGCACATGAGCTGTTTTTCTCAGTGCTTATATTGTAAATGCAAATGAGCCATGCAGTTTTAAGTTTTGTTCCTGTAACACCTAAACAAATGTGCTAAATCTGCATTAAACACATTATTACTCGAGCGGTGGGAGAGAGGACCAGTCACAGCCCTTATTGTGTGCGTTGTTTTGATGTGTAGTTAGAAAATGTCTTTCGAAGGTGCACGTTGGTGAACGCAGACGCTTTGCGGAGGGGGTGCACATCGACAGGCTCTGCTTCACCACGACGTTTTGACCTGTGACCATAAATTGGCCTTGAGCATGAGTGAGCGTACAAAATATGAAACAATTAGAGTCTCCAAAGATTATTATCCAAAATGGCATTAGTTTAGTAAAATGGACAATAGGGCAGGTTAATAATAATAATACATTTTTTAGGCGCCTTTCTGGACACACGAGGTCACCTTACAGCAACATAAACACATTAAGTACGATTAAAACATACAGTTAAAAGCCTCGAGTTAAAGTGGCACAGTATATAATTGATTGATTGTGTTTAGTGTTGTATTTAGTGTTGTATTAATTTATCAAATATGTTTTTATTACGATTTGAAGCTGTAGGATTTCTAGCTATACGTTTGGCTTCCACTCCTCCTAACCTGTCGTTTTCATTCTTAAAGTTTTATTAGGGTTGTCAAAAGTGTTGAAAATCAGATACTAGAAAATGGGAAACTAGAAAAAATAGTTTGAGTGATATATCGTGATACTTCATTGTGCGATTCTTGCTTCGATTGAAAATGCTTCCGAATTTCTTCATGAAAAAATAATACTTTCCATTTATGTTCCAATACACGTATTTCATCCAATTTTGGTCTCAGTATTATATAGAATTATTGATAAATCACAATATATTGTCCTGTATTTTAGTATTGGGATACATCCTGATGTACTGAATCGTAACAGGGAGATCGTGCTATGTATCGTATCGCCACATTTGAACAAGTATTGATAAAAGTCACACAGGACACAAATGGACCTTTCCTGAACGGCTTTAGAAAGACCACGTTGAGGCCCCTACCTGGACGAGTGAGTGATTACACAGATATAAGACCGCACGGTAACAGAAAAGAAAACATACGTAGTAGTAACAGTAGTTTTTAGCCGTCGCAGAGCCTCCCCAGTCAGAGTTAAAGTCCTCAGCACATCTATCAACATATATCACGAACGCTATGACCCAAAACTAACAGTATACAAATTTTACAGCAGGTTCCTAATGTAATTTAAAGGAAACATGACCATTAGCAGCATTTTACATAATCCAAATACATTAGGCACTCATTTTGCTGTTTGTTTACTCTGAGCTAACCCTTTCTTTGCCCCGGACGGTAATGGCCCGCAGCAGAACATAAGTATTATTAATATTCATGTAACCTCTCCGTTTGTGCGTACGAACAGGCTGTGGGCACGAGGCCATATGTTCCCACCCTCACTCACATCTGTGTTTGTGTTTGTCCGTCCAGGCCCTGGCGGAGGGACAGGCGGCCCCGTGGGACACCGCCAAAAAGGACGAGAACCGCAACAAGAACCGCTACGGCAACATCATCGCTTGTGAGTACCGCACCGGCACGAAAGGGTTTACCGCGCAGGATCTGACTGCACTTACGGAGTGTTTTCAGTGTGTTTTTATTAAGAGAAAGTCACTCGTGTTGTACAGGTGAGCTCTGGTGTGGTTTGTGCTCTGAAATGGGTTGGCTTGATTTGGTGAGTTTGATTATTTTCACACACGATAGGAGAATTTGCCCGATTTTGTCTGCGATTTCTTCTCACCGAGTTCAGGGAGGCGTGACCCAACTTTTTGTTGATTTTGAAGCCGCTGCTCCTCATGTGTGGAGTCAGTGTCAGATCAGAACCACCGAACATCAACAACGCGACGGAATCAGACGATAAAACAGAGTCAGGGGCAGAGGAGCGACGGACACAGAGACGCAACAAACAAACTCAGGACAGAGTGAAAATAAAGACTTTATTACTCACCTAATGTAAAGTGGAACATTTAAAGTGCAGCGTCTGATCCACATTATCCATAGAAATTGGCGTCCGTAATTAATGACTCCAGTCCACAAAACCGCACTATTAATCCAGTTTGAGGTGTTCTTTAAAAGTAAAAAGGCCAAAGTTGTTCCTCGCATGTGTTTGTTTACGTCCACAGAGCCTAAAGCTGCAGATCAGCGACAGTGACTCTACTTCCTGTGGACTTTATCTCCTCTTTTCTGCTTTAAAAATCCTGTATCTGAAGTATTGCTCCACATTTCACACATAATAATAACACAGTTTGACTTGTGTCTAAACTGGAAGTGCAGAGTCTGATCTTTGAACACTTCAGAGTCTCAGGGTGTCAGTGGTTTTACTGTAGACAGGAAACAGCTGACGCCATCACAGCCTCACAGCTTTATGTCCTGTGGTCCACACACAGATCCCGATGCAGTCTTTGTGATTGGAGATTTTAAGTCTCGTAAGTTCCTCCTCGTGTCTGTGGTGTTTGCATTTTGTCGCACATTTAAAAATCGTTTAAGACCAAAAAATTTTGTTGTGTGTGGCGGCCTTTAATCTACTTTTGTTGCTCCCAAACTGTGAAGATGGTGTTTTAATAGCAGTATGTAGTGTTTCTAGTCATTTTTTTTTTGGCAACTTCAGTGCAAACTAGGTAAATTTGCAGCTTTCTGGTCAAAGTTCGTGGCTTCCTTCAGTGTTTCAAGTAGCTGGTAACATCACAAAAGACTGCCCTGACTACAGCCTGGTGTTTCTGAAGCAAACTCCTGGCTGCAAAGGCGGAGTTTGAAGTGTAGAGTCCTGTTAGACTAATCACACTGTTCCTTATACCTCTAGAACCCGCCCCTCCTTCGCCTCAGTCTCCCTTTTAGACCTTGAAGTATGGCGCAGTTTAGCAGCTCTATTTGAAACGTGGTCGTGGGTGGACTTTCAGCAGTGTTTTCAATTGCTTTCTGGTCAAAAATTAAGTTACTAACTATGCCCCACACAGCACCAGTGATATCTTTTCTTTCTAAATCCCACTCTACAAAAGGCCTTTCTCCCCTGTCTCTCCATATTTTTCTGATAAAGACATTAAACGGACTCATTACCTCCGGCGCCTCTGAAACATTTTCCCAGCAAAACGACTCTTTGTGAAATGACTGGGAGTGAGATGGACAGTTTCCATTACCAGCTCCTTGTAATTAAAGGATTTGTACTAATAGCACGTTTATCATAATTCCTGTTGGGCCTGACAGGCTATTTCATTTCTGAGCAGTGTTTCATTTAAAATCCTTCAGGTTGGAGCTGTGTCTTTGCCTCCACATCAAACCGGCTGTAATGAGATGGTCCTGCTACGTGTTCACAAATGACCCTGAGGACGTTCAGTGCAGAGTTAAACCAGAGATAGCAGCATGCAGCTTGTACTGATATAGACATTAGAAATACAGAAGCACGAATATTTCTTCCTTTTGGCCGAGGTTGTCTGTCCTAACCAGCTCGGAGCGCAGACAATCAGAGGGACATCATTAGTGGCACAGAGGCTGGAGCTCTGCACACTCCACAGCTCCATAGTCCCTGTAGGACCATTCGGTATAATGGCCTCTGTCCCTGGGAACATGCAGCCAAAAATAAGCTTTGATCAGTATTAGAACGAAATACACGATTCTCCTTTAGCAAATGTATGTAGATTAATTATTTGAACCAGAATTGGGAGTTCTGTAAAGAGAATTTTAAAGGTCTTGCAGCGCAGGGTGGATATGAACAAATGTTGCCGCTCTTTTGTTTGATGTTCCAGTCAAAAATTCAGCTATATTTGATTGAAACAGATTTACTTGCAAGCAGAGGGTGTTGAGAAATAATAATTCTTAACACATGGTAGCCGCCGGGTCTTAGAAAGGTCTTAGAAAGGTCTTAAATTTCATGTTCCTAAATGACGGCCTTAAAAAGTCTTAAATTATGTTGTCCAAGGCTTATTTTTTTCACAAAAGTCTTAAATTCCAATAGAGGAGATAAGAACAGAGTAGACATCACTGTATCCTATCGAACACTATGGATATGGAAATATTGATATATAATGATACTAAATTTGGTGAGTTTTTTCAGCTGCTTTATCAAGGTATTGCTATGAGAATGAAAAATAAGATTCTCCCTTAGTAAATGTATGTAGATTAATTATTTGAATTTGAGTATTTTAATGGTCTTGCACTGCAGGATAGATATGAACAAATGTTGCCTCTTTTGTTCAATTCAGCTATATTTGATCAAAACAGATCTATTAGCAAAAAATAAAATCAAAAATGGCAGCTGCGGTGTATTAAAAGTCTTACAAAGGTCTGGAATTTCATGTTCCTGAATGAACACCTTAAAAAGTCTTAAATTATGTTGTGATTAAGTCTTATTCTTTTCACAAAGGTCTTAAAATTCATTAGTCTTTTTTGTAAACTCAACCAGGCTGCAGCGCAGTGTGAGACAAGACCATGTGAAAGCTTAGTTTGTCTTGTTAGAATGTTATAAATGATTTTTGGCCATTTTACACCAACACACACGACTATAAATGAGTTCTGAATGAGATTTTATAATGAAAGTATTTTTTTGTTATTTAAAGCAGTGAGTAATGGTCATTATTAGGATTTGATCTGGTGTTTTTCGCCCACATAATGGGTGCGATGTTGGTCTTGATTGTCTTAAAACGGCTGCAAAAAAATGTGGGGTAGTCAAACCTGGGGGTACCCTGTAACAGAACTGCAAAAAACTAAATCTAGTTAAGTTAAGATGACGTGAATTAAGAAAGTTATACCATGATTTGAGTAAATTTCGATTGACAAGTAAAATTATTTGCCAATGGAATAAGACTTTTTGTACTTAAAATATGAAAATACATCTTTCTACGCTTAAAATAAGAAAAACAACAATTTTTTGCACATAAAATAATAAACAAAATCAAATGTTGCTTGAATTAAGAAAACAACTCTTATTCACTGGCAGATAATTTCACTTGTCACTTTCAGGCATTTTAACTTACCTAGATATTGTTTTTTTCCAGTGAGGATTGTGATTTTACGTCTTAACGACTCTGGATCGATCCCAGTTCTCAATAATTCATTTTAAATTTGTGTTTCTATGGCAAAATGCATCGAAAAGTGAATCGAGAATCGTTTTGAATCGCCAGGGACTTAAAGATTCACAGCCGTACTTGCCGGCGTGGGAGAAAGAGATGCATGCGCCACATTACTGAAGGTCTTACCCTCTTTCCTCTATTCTCACTTCATTCGTCCCGTGTGATTGCACCTGACAGTTTAGCCATGTTTCCACATTAAGGGCAGCTGTCTCTTCTCTCGTCTCTCTATAGCTCATATCTTCCCTCGGCTCAGTGAACAAGTGTCCCATATGGTCATTTATTATTCAGAGAAGCTTAAAGAAATACTGGCAGACGTGCGCATAAAACTGCTCATTCGTTCAGTCAAGTCAGATAAATTACACCACAACTTTCAGAAAAAAAAAACCCAGAGGCAGCTTGACACGGCTCGACTCTCCAGATCCGCTGCTCCTCACATGAAAACATAATACGGCTATTACCAAATAAAAGCAGCGGTGTGAGGGCTAATGCGGGCTGACGGCTTCTGTATTGACACCGACCCAACAGCACAAATGCATTAGAGGCCGAGCCGGGGCTGAGGTCAAACAGACACTTTTTCTGACAAGTGAAGTGAGTTTATGGAAGCAGCAGTGACAGGCGGAGATGAACAACAGAGGAGATAAGAATAGAGACGTGTAGACTCCGCTGTAGCCTATTAAACGCCACGGGAGTGCTAAAAGATTGAAATATCGTGATACTAAAGTTGGTGATAGAGTATTGTCAGCTTGGAGTGCTTTATCGATATATTGCCATGAGTATTTGTTGTATTTTACTAAATACACGCAATACACTTGGGATATTCACTGTTCTAATGGTTAAAATTGGTTTATCCCATCTCGTCTTTGCACAGGTACAAATAAATACTGTTCTTAAAATGTATTTGGTTCTTAAAAATCCCGATATATCACAGATTCATGTGCACATGTATCGCCATATTGTGATAATATTCTATCGTGAGGCATATATCGAGTATCGTATCAAATCGCGAAGGACCCTGTGATTCCCAGCCTTGTTAAACACCACGATTTTTTTACACTGAACTTAAAAACAACACGGGCCCTAAGATTGAACCTTGGGGAACGCCTGTTTCATACATGACATCAGGCAAACATCATGAACACAAGCATTCTACAACGGTGCACATATCCAGTTGTCGACTTTATTTGGATTTTAGTTGCTAACAAAAAAATATAGCATCAGAATTCAATAATCAAACACATTTTCACATCTTATCAGCCATGTTTATGCATTGCCACGTTTATACTATATAGACGTTATACTATGAACTTTCAAAATAATATTCCAGTGTAAATAGCAGCAAAAATACACTACATGTATTATTCCTGTATATTATTCTCTGCACTGCTGTCTGAGCTGCTCTTGAGCTCTTGCATTATTTTGGATCGTAGTATTTACCCCTTAAGAAGCTAAATTGACTGCGTAAGACTTAAGCAATGAAGTGGCAAATAGTACGGAATAATAAACGCTGTAATAAAGTTGTTATCAAAAGAAACGCCAACAGTTTGTTTCTGCACACTTCACATTACTCAGAACTTAGATTAATATCCCAACCGTGTTTTAGAAAATAAAACCATTTTAAAGTGATTCTCGGTCGCACCAAATGGCATTTTTAAGGTCGTAGACAATTCACGTACATAAAAAACACTAAAAATGCTTAATAGATTTATGCACCTGACACTGTAAATATTTGAAAAAGTTCAATAGAAACTAATATTTTTTATTTTTTTTTTAATTTGCATGTTGAAAATCCTTATACGTCATTGACCCATATACAGATTAATAGCTTAAATACTTCATCATCATCGGCGCCAATCAGAATCAATGGGCAACAATCAATCAATCAATCAATCAAAAGCAGCAATAGTAATTTTGCGGAGATATGGAAACCTTTCTTGAACATTTTGGCAAGATTGGACTTTTGATGTGTGATTGTCGAGTGTTTTTTGTGTGTTTATGAAGTCCATGTGAAGAAAGGTATGGGGTATGGGTGGTTTTGTCTGTGTTTTGTTTTGTTTTTGTTTGTTAAATATAAAAATGTAATAAAAGAGAAAAAATTTGTATAGTATTCTAGGCAGAGAATCACTGTTTACGTGCTACGGGCTACTGTCTTGCTCCTTACTATTGAAATAGCTGCAAATATGTGCAGGGGGAGCTTTGAGCAAACACCGCACTAGACCCTGAGCATACGTACTTCTCTACTCGTGTATGCTGTAACCTTTCTGCGGTCTTTCACGGTCTCAGGCTCAGATCCTGTTTGCTCTAAACTCACAAACATCTGCAGCCGTCTCAAGTGTTTGACCAAAACCCTATAGCTCAAATATAAACACTCCAGCTCTGTCAGACACCCACAGCCTCTCAAACACCGAGCGGAGAAGCAGAAGCCCAGTTTGTACAGTCAACAAGCACAGCACCGCCGCTCAAGATTCAACCGAGGAGTGGGCGATTCAGCCAGGAAATGTATTTATTTATACATTTATATTTTAAGCATTGTGTAACTTTTCTGGAGGGGTTTGCAGCGTGTTTGTTTCCATACAGATACTAACGCTTTCGTCCAAACCGTTCACATTATGGTATTAAACGTCTTGCATTTATTCAACTACAGATCTTATTTTTATTGCTCAAAAATATCTTAAACTTAACCTGTAATTTGGCTTCAAAGTCTCCATGGGGATTCATACGTTTATGGCCAAACTGTGGAACATTCCAGGCACATCTCCACGCAACAAGCAGCGCCAGTCGCCTGATTCATCCGCGAACCGTCTGACCTCGCAGCATTAGGATTCGTTCGCTCGACGGTAGGCGGGTACTTTTTTTGATTTAACCAATCACTGCTGTTTGGTGGTGACGTCTGTAATGCGCCTGAACGCTCAGTGGTGTCCAAGTCATAGGCGATTATCACAACAGCAGGAAGAGCCGCGATGTTGAGTCACACAACTTCCGCTCCACTCTTTTCTACGGCAAAATCCCTGTGGAAAAGTGTGGCGTATTTTTGAGCAGCTTCATAAATCTGCCCCAACACCAAATCTTCATCCAACAAGGAACAAAGAACAGATTCTGTCCATGAAGAATTTATCCACAACGATCGAGGGAAGAAAGACGAAAACTTAAAGGAAACAACGACGAGCATCAGTGAAACGGCTGAGCAACACTAACGTCATGGACATGAAGAAAACATAAATAACTCGTTCACTCAGACTGATTCTAGAATTAAAATTAAAAATCGATTTTGTGATGTCGATATTAGCACAGACTGAGAGATTTGTGCAGACATTTAATCTGTGAACATCTGTAGCGTTTAAACTGCACAAATCTATGAAGCTGGTCAAAAATATGCACAGGTATTTTGCCGTAGAAAAGCATTGAGCGGAAGTTGTGCGACTCTATATCGCGGCACTTCCTGTTGTTGTGATAATAGCCTATTGCCGCACAACAGCAAATCCCGTAGCAATAACGTCTTTCTCCTTGATGAAATTCACCAAACATTCTCTTTGTTCCGGCTTTAAATCCTCGATGTCGGGAATCGTTGCCAACAGAAAATGTCTGTCTTCGTTTACATCCATCTGGACGCTTTGTTTCCTGTTGTTCTGGACACAAAAGGACCAGAGGAGCTGGAGTTTGACCTCGCGGCTTCACAGCTCACAGCTGATTGGCGCCGACTACAACTTCCGGGGTTTTTGCAAAGCGCCGAGTGTTTCTGATTCCCGACCATGGATGTATAATAAGAGCTGGATAAGTCACGCCCCCTCTATCCGTGATCACAGATTGAGTTGTGGCCGAGCGAGGTACTGCAGCCCAGAAAGAATCCTCCCATAGAAGCACAATATATTTTTTGAGAAATTGAAGTGCCCCTGTTCGGCTGACAGGGCATCCACAGCTTTCATAAAGGTCGGATTGTGTAGGGATCCTTCTGTATTTTTACAATATGAACTCAAAATTTTTACTCTTCAAAGCGCATAAAAATCAACTTTGTAAGAGTTAGCCTCGCCCCGCTCTGAGCAGACGCTAGCTCCGCTCTGGCAGCTCAGAATTGCGTTTCTGTCGTCACACGGGCTGCAAACAAGGAAGTAAATGTGGAAGTAAAAATCTTTTTCATGCGCCAATGAGCACAGGCCACTGAAAACAATACGGCGCCATCTTGGATTCTTCTTCCAGATTTTATTATAGTTCTATGTTCCTGACGTAGACTCTGGAGAGAAATGAAATTGAGCAGAGGCACTAGGTGGCGCCAGCCTGGCTACAGCGCCAGACCCTACATCCGAAAAGTTACACAGTGCATCTTTAAGTGTGTATCATAATATTCTTAGAGCCAGATCGTGATGTCCACTTTAAATTTCCCCCTTTGCTCTTAAGATGTATAAAAAACAACATAATTTTGAAAGTTCACGGTTAAATCGATCTGTCACTCACAGCCTTACAGGCGATGACTAAAATGAGAAGTAGTTAAAAGTGTCTGTGTTTGAGCGCAGAGCTGGACTGACAAATCCTAAATCCCAAAATGATGATATGACCAAAAGAGCAGATTATTACAGGGATGATATTATGACTTTTATCTCCATATTATCCAGCCCGGCGTCAAAGTCACTTTAAAGGCTTATCCATATTAGAGCCGCAAGATTAGAATCAAATCACAGACACAATTTCCGTGGTTGTACTTTGTAAACAGCATTATTTGATCTGGTATTATTACTTGCAAACTACAAAATATCCCATTTGCAAAGATGTCTTATTATGTCAAAAAAGAAGAAGCGTAGGCCCTGTGGCAGACATCTCTATAAATATGTTATTTTGTTTGATTCTTCACGGAAAAAAACAATATCTAGGTACATTCAAATGACTTAAAATAAGACCATTTTACTCGACAGGTAAAATGATCTGCCAGTGAAATATGCATTTTTTTTTCTTAATTCAAGCAACATTTGATTTTGTTTCTTATTTTAAGTGCAAAAAGTTGTTTTTCTTAGTAGTCGGATGTATTTTCATATTTTACGTGCAAAAAGTCTTGTTCTACCTGCAGATCATTTTACTTTCAAGTGAAATTCACTCAAATTGTGTTAAAACTTTTTTTTTAATTTAAGTCATCCGAGCTTGACTAGATTTTGTTTTCTGCAGCCTTGTATTCGTTGTGAATCAGTATT
The DNA here is from genome assembly GCA_030686955.1 of Odontamblyopus rebecca. Classification (NCBI taxonomy): domain Eukaryota; kingdom Metazoa; phylum Chordata; class Actinopteri; order Gobiiformes; family Gobiidae; genus Odontamblyopus; species Odontamblyopus rebecca. The sequence continues at coordinate 39,281,127 of CM060656.1, read as the reverse complement.
AGCTCCTCTCAAGGCTTCATTGTGTTTGAAATGTTTACTGCAGACGAAATGCAAATGTTGTCGGACTGACGCAATCAGATATTCTTGCTAAAATTCATTTTGCTCAAAAGTTAAAGGCACGTCCTTAATCAACGTTTGGATCAGGCAGATGGATGTGGAAGTAACACAGTCTGAACATACAGCAGAATATTTCAGTGCCCAGATTGATGCCGTCCTGAGGGAAAGCTGTTTCATCTCACTGTGGTTTTGCACTTTTCACATATTTATGTGAACAGCTGTTCTCTGCGGTAAGCCACAAGAGACCTATTAATTTCTCTTCTCCATACAGCCTGCCTGCCTGTGCGGAGATGTTGGACAGGTTCAAAACAGAGCGTTTAGACGCTCCGAGCCGACGCGCTTCTCTCAGATAACACACATAATGTCCTGATATTGTTTATAATGATGTGATTGGTCCTGTTTCCTCTTCAGCAGCAGCAGCATTAACTCGTGTCTAGATCCGTCTGTCTGTGTTTATACTTAGTTATCGAACAGTGTGCGGCGGAAGAGCCCGAGCCGACAGTCTTATACAGTGATTGTGTTTTTAATTAGAAGTGGATCATCGATGATTATCTCTCATTACGTCGTGGAGCTGTGGGGGGCTGAGGACCTGATGTCTGTAACAAGACCACATTATCGTCTCTGCCATGTCATTGATTAATGACAAGTGCTGCTGTCTAGACACGACGATACATGCTTAGAGTGTGGTTGTGATTTGAAGTATTAAAGTACTTTTCGGAGCCGTCTACCACGTTTTAACACCTTACCTCATCAAGAAAATGCCCGAAGAGGTTTTATATGTCGTCCATGTTGGCTGGTTTTTCTATAAATATATGTTTATGTATTAAATATGGGACAGTGCACATTAATCAACATGCGTTAGTACAGCTGTAAATGTGCCAGAGTCGCCGTGCAGGTTAATTTTTTATTCATTTTCATCCGTATTCCCATTGGCAGGTTGATGGCAAGACCAAAAACAGGACATTACACAATAACATTCAGTCCAACACACATGACAAACACATTAAAGATCAGTGAATATGAACTTGCTAAAAGCACACAGAGCACGTAGACAAAACACCACACTACAACTTCACAAACCTGATGCGATGTGCCGTAGTTTCATTAGCAAAACGTACACTTATTGCACGTGTTAGTGCTCTGAAGGGTGAGTGATTTAAAGCGGGACTTGCCACGTCAGTTTTCAGTAAATATAGCATTTTCAAAACAATAAAAGGTAAATTAATGGTGCATCATCTTGTATGATCTGAAGAGGGAGTGATTTAACATGAAGAGCAGAAACTCGTGGCAACTCCCAGCTTCAAAATCAAAACTGAAGCCTTATAAACATTTTTAATAGATTGTTTTCGGCGAATACAGTGATCCTCGCTATATCGCGCTTCACCTATCGCGGCTTCGCTGCTTGAATTTTTACAGTGCTTTTTTTACAGTGAATCTGTATCTTGTTGATAAAGAAGAGGAGGAAGGACTAACACTTGGTCGCTTAGCAACCATGATGAGAATGGCCACTGAACTTCAGAGTGCGGCACAAGAATGGGACCCTTTGATGTGTCGTTCATTGCAGTTCTCAAATATAATTGAAGGTGGCATGTCCGTTTATAAAAATCTTCTTGCTCAGAAAAAGAAAGAGTGTCAACAACTCCCCATAACGATGTTCTTCTCTCGGAGAAAGAGCCCTGCGCAGCCTTCAGTAGAAAAAGACGCTACAGCGCAGCGAAGTCAGGACGAAGAGGCGCAGCTGGAGGGACTGTGAAATACGCGAATGACAATGTTTCCTACCTCGTGTTCATTACTATATAAAAAATATTGTTTTACAACACCGTTCTTACTATTATATTTATTTGTAAGAAAACGTTAATATTTCTATTTCTTAAACACATTTTGGGCCTGAAAAGAGGTTTTATTTTTTGTTTCATTCTGCAGTAAAGTATTGCATTGTAAAATAACAGTAAAAAATAAAGCTGATACTTCATGGATTTCACCTATCGTGGGTTATTTTTGGAACGTGACCCCCGCGATAAACGAGGGATCACTGTACAGCATTTCAAACACAATAAAAGGTAACTTGGTGATTTAAGTATGTTATGTTTAAGCAGGGCAGTAAACAGGCAAGGTTTTCAGGGGCCCAGAATTTGACCCTCTTCCTATTTATTTAGTTTAGAGGGGTTCCCATGTGAGACTTCGTACTCTAAGCCCCCAAATCTCTGTGGACTGGCCTGCGTTTTTGCAAATAATACCCCATAAAAATGCAGTACCCCTTTTGAAATAAAGACTGATCATTTGGCATGTTTTAAAAGCTTCATTTACACGATTTTGAGTTGAACACATCTACGTTTTCATGTGCATGTTACTCCTACCGTACCAGGCGCTCATTAAAACAAGCGCTACCGCTCGTAGGGCTTTGTACACAGAGACTTTGGTTTGTCAAAGAAAGGCTGTTAGTGGATTCAACAGCGAGTCTGAGCTCTGCAAGCCCTTCTGGTTGTTATTTTGTGTTTGTTTGAAGCATCTTCTCGGCTTAAAAAAAGGAGGGGAAAAAACTGTTCTTACATATCATATCCTCAAAGAAGCACTGGTCTGGGTTTTGCTGACAGGATAACACGACAGAAAATGTTCAAATGGCGCTTTTATAATTCCCCCGGAACAGAAAGCTCAAAGTGAAGTGAGCAGAGGCGTGTTTTCGTACTTGCAGGCGGCTCATCTCGAGAAAGCGACACTTGCGGTGGGTTTACGCGCTGCTCAGGGACATAACATTGACTTAGGGTTTCTGGGAGACTGATCCTAATTTACTGATCCTGACCTACTTCCGTAAACTATACTACGGAAGCCGGGAGGGCTCACAACAAATACGAATGCCACAACACAAATTCAAACGCCGTAACCCAACAAAAAGCCATAACACACCAAAAAAAAAGCCACAAAGGAAGTGACCACGGGACTATTTTCTGACGGACCGAGTGAGGAGGACGAAGCGGGAAATTATTTACGACGGTCAGACAGTGACGTCGATCCTGCCACAAAACCATAAATTAGTTTTACATGTGTTTCCAGCTTTGTTCACTTCTCTGTTCCTTTACTTTTCACATTCTTCTTCTTCATCTTTTCCCATTCACTTCCCGCTTGATCCTCCTCGCTTGATTTTTCAGAAAATACATTTATACATTTTTGAAGGCATTCTTAGTTTACAGCATTTTTTCCACACCTGCCTAAAACTTTTGCACAGTACTGTACATACTCACACTTGTGATTGGCAGGGTACAAATTTTGATACAGTTAAACCTTCTCAGCATTTTCCTGGGGTATGCGGTATTACTGTGACTAAGAATTATTTTGTAGCTGCACCTAAACCCTTCAGAAACAGAGTCGCAGCTTTATATTTGAAGATGAGGCACAAGTTCTGATCAAACCAAACTTCACCAGCGCGTTTCTCCCTCCATTTAATGATCTGGGACTCGCCAAGACAAAAGCGCAGAAGAGGCAGATTCTGAATAAAAAGTAAAAGGCGACAGTCCAGGGCGTGTGATATTTCCCACTGCAGCACGTTGTATCTGACAGACCCGCGCTCTCGCCACTCGGAGAAGTTCCCGTCTCCTCCGTGAAAGTCTGACTTCGCCCTCGAGCAGGAACTTTCTCCTCTTCAGCCTCGTCCCCTCTCGACTCTCGGCTTCAATAAAACGTCTCCATCACAAACTTTTGGGCTCAAACGTCGCACACGAAGCGTCAGTCAGGTTTGTTTCTTCTTCCTCGCTGCGTGTGGATGGAAATCTCCGAGCGTAACGACGTTTGAAGAGGAGAGAGAGCGGAGGGGAGAAAGTCGGCGCTGTTCCCCGTGTCTGAAGCGACTGTGGTGGGATCTCTGGCCTGACGCAGGGTCGTAGCTCCTCAACATTTGCCGTCTCTTAAATGACGGTAATGAAACTGACACCGGTGCTACTTTTTGATACCTCGGGATACCGTTTTACCGTATTACCGCCCAACCCTAACTCACGAACATGCCGAGTGTATCAGGCTCGTGTTCATTCTCAGCATCTCGAGCCCGTTGAGCCGTGGGACTGAACTCAGGAGTTTATCTGTGACAGACACGATCCTGCTCAGAGACGGAGCAGAGAAACCTCCACTTCAGCAGTTTGGAGCTGCTTTTGTGAGCGCTTTCCTCACACTTTGAAATGCCAGCCTTTCTGCGGATACTTGACATTTAATTTGAGTTATTAATATGCAGAAAAATTTGTGTAGGTTTTGCTTTTGGGACCTATTAAGGTACCGAGTTCTCTCCATGGACTTTGCCTGAAATGTTCCACAAATTCTGTTATTAAATTGTATTGTTTAAAACCTTTAACAAAAATACATCACCACTCCACAAATCTGACCTGTAACTTGGTCGTAACTGATGGGTGTTGCCATGTAGATAAGAGTTGTAGACAAACTTTATTGATCCACAAGGGGAATTATTTGGACACAGCAGCTCACACGTCACAATATATTATAATAACAAAGAGAAAAAATAGAAATGGTAATAATAAAGAATAAATAAGTAGCAAAAATATCAAGAATAGGGTCAAATAAGGCATAATTACAAGTTATAGTCGTTATAATTATAGAAAGTACCATTGTGATTCAGTTCCTTTCTGTAGAAAAGATGTTTGCGGCACCTGAAACCATCTCCTGACTCCTGAGTTATAAAATAAATGGGCAAATTCAAGCATAAAATGATTCTCTCAGCTCATTTCTGACGAATAAAAACTGTGCAAAATCTTGTGTAACCGCCTCATGGCTCAATCAGTTGTAAATCTGCAGGAGGCTGATTAGGTTTGTACAACATTAGTGACCTGGAATTACTGTGTCCAGGATTAAGATGCGAGAATAATGTCTGAAATAAAACTAACCTTGCGTCACATGAATCGTCGCATGTTGAGGGACTATTTTCTCATATATCAGTCGCCGCTGCCGAGCTTCTATCAGGAAGAACAACTCACTGCTGCTGCTCAGACAGAAATCCTTCAAATGTAAGGTTGGTTTGACTCTAAAATTATTCTCTGGACACAGACGTTCACAGGGACAGTCTGGAGTTCTAATAGTTTTTCCTCGGGTCTGTGGAGTGGGTCAGACTGTTTTTAGTGTCAGGACGACTATGACCATTGACATGCACTAGCCTAGCACCAGCACCTCTGCAAATACAAGGACTGGAGGAAGATTTTAAAAAAGTGTCTCCACACGTCTCCAACACTCTGGCTCACAGGGAAATGAAGCCCTATGTCCAAAATTCAGAACTGTCCCTTCAATCATAATATATTAATAGCATTTTCAGATGTGTAGCAACGTGTAATAGCTCCTCTTTAAAACAAAATACTAAGTGATGAATTACTGCTGCATGTGTCCAAACCAAAACCAAAATTGAAAGAAAAAAAATCCAAATCTTATGTGATGTTAAAGCTGCATTGTGTCATGACAAATCCATAGAAACTGCACTTCAGATGTAGCATCTCGTTTTCAAGGGAATCCTCTAATTTGTGAAGCTGTAGTCAGAATCAGAATCAGAATCAGAATTACTTTTATTCATCCCCAAGGGGAAATTTTCTTTGTTACAGATGCAACCGACCAAGAGCATGTACATCGAACAAGTTACAAAATAAGCTAAATACAATAAGATAAAAGATAAAATAGCTCTCTCTGGTAATTATTTACATCAGTGACATATTTATGACTATATACATGTGTGAGCAGGAATAGGATGAAAAGGATTGAGTAGTTTGTGAGTTAAAGTGCAGCGTTCAACAGTTTGATGGCGACAGGCAGGAAAGATTTCCTGTGTCTCTCAGTGGAGCAGCGGCAGCCGCAGTCTATGGCTGAAAGAGCTCCTCTGATTGGCCAGCACCTCGTGGAGGGGGTGGGAGGGAGAGTCCAGGATAGTCCAGATTTTGTCCAGCATTCTCCTGTCCAACACCACCGCCAGAGAGTCCAGCTCCTCCCCCACAACATGTCCAGCCTTCCTAATGATCTTCTCGAGTCGAGTGTATTGTTTCGTATCTCGCTTTTACATATTTATGGAGCATCGGTATCGTAGGCTCGTGGGCAGAACCTTCTGTCAGGATTGTACCGATAACCTCAATTTAAAATGCACGGACGGCTTATAAAACTTCTTTTTAATGATGCAGTGTTATAACGTGGTAGAAAGTTCGATTTTGCATGCCTCCTTTAAGTGTTTTGTTTCCAGCTGGGAAATATATTAGATGTTATCATTTATGAGAAAACATCAACGATTTACCAAATGTATTACACTCCATTTCCTCAGGTTGAAATAGTTTGTTGCAGCTCTCAAATATTACAGAGAAGACTCACGTTTTTATTCTGATTAAATGATCAAATTTTACCTGGCAGAACATTGTCCCAGAACCAGACGCTTACAATGGTTTATTCATTTAAGTGGAACTAAGAGTGACTCTGTATTTTGTCTCAAGGTGAAGTACAATTTTAGTATTTAAATGTTTTTTTCTAAAGTTTGGTGTTGTCCGTTGTGTCCAGAAAAGACGATAATTGTCTAGTAGTTGGTGTTAGATTGATTTAGAATAAATAAAAAATAAACTATTGGTAATAACTACACTTTAATTAGCCTTAATAAAGCATGAATAAAAACTCCATTCGTATTTACAGTTTCCTATAGTTTAGATGGTTGGACATTGGAGGAGGGGGTTTTATTATTTCATTAGGCCCAAATAACATCATATTGATTACTCTTACATATGTATGAATTTGTCAAAATTAGAAATTCAAAACATCTTATAAGGATAAAACACTACAACAACTCTCAGCTGTGTTAGGCTGAATCCCCTTACACCACTTTCCCCTCCGTTTTGCGTGTTCATGTGTAGGTTTAGGGGCGTCACTGTTACCGGTATGGCAGAGGGGTCGGGGAAAGTGGTCCGGTTATAAATAGTCCTCCAAACGAAGATTTTTCAGAGCCACACTCCAAACAGACGGGTATGAGCAGTTTCTCAGAATGCGAATCACCTGCAAGATCTCCAAGCAGACCAAACAAGTTCACAAATGTGTTTTCTCCATTATTTATGGTTTGTGATAATCGCTGTATTGTCTTAAGTTTAACGTTCCAGTGCGTAATGGTCATTTTCTTCATAAAATGCACACGAAAAAAATCACTACGTTGAGCAGTGTCACATTATTTGTGACTTCAGTGATCGGTTTATGCATGAAAATAAAGTTGTGAACAAATTGCGAGTTATTTGGATATTGTGACCCAAAGAACTGTAATCGATATCATTGGTTTAACCCTTGGAGAAGCTCAGGTTGTTTCTTTCCAGTGGTCTGAGTGTCATTCCGCTCTGACAGTGAGATTACGTCAAAGCTGGTGGAGACTTCTGATGACGTACGTGACTGTTGAAGGTTTGTCCCAATCCGTAGGCGTCGACTTTCTACCCCTGCCCCTTGTTGCTCAGTTTCAAGGAGGAAGGGGTAGAGGAAGGGGTAGAAATTAGAAATGGGATTAGCCCATAGTGTATGGGAAGATCCTTCTCCTCCAGACTTTAACAGCTGGATGGATAATTTGATGAAAATAGTTTCATATGAGAAATTACTGGCTCGGTTGACTGATGACATAGACGTTTTTGTCAAATCTTGGGAGCCTGTTTTTGATTGAAATGCTGTGACTGGTTTGACTGCTTTACTAAACACAAGTGGGAAAACAAAGACGCGTTTTAGTCTTGAAATTATTTGTATTTGTAACAGGTTAAATTAGATTAAATTCATGATTTAAAATAAGTGGAATTTAGAGAGTCACGGAGGCTTGTCACATGCATTATGACCTGTTTTATTGGGTGGTTTATGTATTTTTTGGTATTGTATTTTTGGAGTTCCATTCACTGTACTGTATGTGCTGTATATCATGCATAGATACAGGAAACTTCTTAAATTGTATTACCCCTTTGGCCCAGAGTAACGTGTCATGTGAAGTCCACAGAGGAAGGGCCAGTTCAGAACAGGCTCTGTGCACAGGAGCTCACTGTGTGTCAAAGCGAACAGTCACTTTTATTAAAATCTTAGAA